>JAADXN010000249.1:0-32643 GCA_023337875.1 Pythium apleroticum | reverse complement strand
GCAGATGGACAATCGCCATTGGATACATTTATCATGCCGTGCATTGCACATCTTTCATCGGACTCTCCACCGATACATGTCGATAGTTCTGTTTGCTGACGATCAGGCTGATGAGAAGCAAGGCGAAGTGGCTCAGACATCTTTGTGCATCAGTGATCTGTATTGAAGATCACACAGGAGCAGAATGGAGTTTCGCGTGCCCACGGGGAGACATTCAGCATTTTTTTCTTGCCATATTGAATCCCGGGTTCTCCCAATGATCCGCACACGTGCGGCCATGCCCCGCAGTGCGTTGTCAAGAAACGCGACCTGATTGCTCGCTTGAAGACTCTTCGTCGCAATCTCTCGTCCGCAGAAGTCGGTGGTCGAGACAAACGTGGCGGACTCGATCGAACTGCAGAGGAATAACGTGAGATCAATCGCGAATACTGTATCGATGGAGGCTTTGGAATCGATTGCTCGCTACGCCGCACCAACGGCTCAAGCGATTCACCAGGACGCGGACAGCACAGCGCCCACAAGTGTCACCCTGTGCGATACCGGTACTAGTACCGTACCGGAAGCTTTAGTGGCACTAGTAAGCTGGTGCTGCCACGAGAAAAGTTCACCCCACACAGCAGTGGTGGCGACACGGTCTCAGCAGAGGACCCGACCCGACGTGAAACCGAAGGGCGTGGGCCTCCGTTCGCCATCGGCCCACGCCAGATGAGATCTTTGATGATCGCATTGCAGTGGGCAGCTGAAGATCTCTTCAGCTGCCCACTGCAATGCGTACCCTTGATTACCGCGCCGTCCGGAACTGGGGAGTCCCCAGCGGGGACCGTGTGAGCCTCACTGAGGTCCTCCATGACTCATGGAGGACCTCACACAGTCTCATGGACCATGAGACTGTGTGCTTCGCTCATTTGACTAACGGAGCAGGCGCCTTCCGCCGCGCAGACACGACGCGCAGCCTGGCGCATGTGCGGGTACGTGCTCGCTGCGAACTGGCCAGCAGCTTCTGGAGGCGCCGCCACCAGTCGAGGCAGCTGCCGCCGTGGGTGCCGCGCCCCATAGGCGCGCGTCCGTGGTCGAGTCGCTGCGATCTCATGTTCAATGAGCATTTCGACGTGAGCTATGTCGCTTGTTCCAATATGTTCCATTCGCCGGTCGCGACCGCCTTTCTCATTGGTTACAATTTTCATTAATCTATTTCAACCAATCATCACTCCACATAATGCCAAATTTCAGCCAATCAGCCACCTTTGAACGGTTTTTTGGGTGCGGCCTGTCGCATCAACGGATCACGACTCCACACTCGCGAGCATCTGACTCCCCCCCCGCCTGCTTGAAGCCGCGCGCATATTCCTCGGCTTCCGCGGCTCCGTTTCGTGTCTTTCCGCCGCGCCTCCGCCCCCGCACGCCGCTCCATCCACCGCGTGCGTGTCTGAGCTCTTTGTCCGTGTAGCTCTCGCCCTCCGACTCGCGTTCTGTCTCTCAGCTCTGCATCCGCAGTGCGCAACTCTCCGTCTATGGCCGACAGCGACGACGATTCCTCGTCGCCTCACCACGCGTACACTGGAGCTCCGCAAGTCGTGATCATGGAGGGCACGCTGAAGAAGCGCGGCGCCAACTTGCCGGTCATGCGCGACCGCTACTGCGTCGCCACGTGGGAACAGGACCCCGCGGGCGACGGCCAGCTCAAGGTCGTGGTGCTGCGGACGTACAAGACGCAGGCGGCGTACGCCAAGACGCCCGCCAAGCCCGCGAGCGTGCACACGCTCAAGTGCATCAGCGAGTGGAACGGCAAGGGCAACTTCCACAAGTACGCGCACGGCTTCGTGATGGAGACGACGGACAAGAAGCTCTTCCACTGCGCGGCGCCGACGGACGACGACAAGACCAAGTGGATCGACCTCATGTCCACGGTCAGCACGCCGCGCACGGTCGTGGAGGAGCCGCAGAGCCAGCAGAGCCAACGCGACGTGAGGCCCGCGGGCGAGCCGCTGTTTCTGAGCGACTCGAGCGACGACGGACGCGGCCACGACCATGAACTGGCCGATCCGAACGAGATCCACGACGCCAAGAACGAACTGTTCAGCACGGAGGATGACGAGGAGTACTACGACGAAGACGAGGCCAGCTACGAGGACGAAGACGGGCTCGAAGCGTCGGGCGTGGCGCTGTCGCCGCCCGACGAGAAGCTCTTGTTCCGGGCCGAGAGCTCCGAGAGTCTGACGGCGTCGCTGGACGGCGACCACCGCAAGCACGACGAGCCGGACGACTGGGGCATCTATGGGGAATCCCACGGCCACGACGGTCGCTCGCGGTACGACGTAGTGGACGCCGACCCGGGACTGCTGCTGGACAAGGAGCTGCTGAACGGCGGGCCCAAGAGCGCCGCGGCGCCCATGGCCAGCGACGACTTTCTGTTTGAACGCTCGGGTCCCACTTTCGGTGCTGTGGTGGTGCCCGCGTCGAGCGGCGGCGACGCCGACGATGACTTTGTGGACCCGCGCGTGCAGGAACGCATGGAACGCAAGCAGAAGGAGAAGCAGCGCCAGCGCGTGGCCAAGAAGCTCGAGTCGAACCGGGATTTGTACGCCGAGATGGCGGCCGCGCGGCTCAACAACATGCGCAAGGACGCCAAGACCAAGCCGCGTCGGTCGATGTCGCGTCGCCGCAGTGACCTGGACAGCGACGACGACGAAGTGTGGACGAGTGACGACGACGACGACCAAGTGGACAGCCGCCAAAGCAGCAGCAACCACCGTGGCCAGTCGATGCACGGCTCCGAGTCGCGGCCGTCGTCCACGAGCCTCGTGGTGTCGGAGACGCCCAAGTCGGCGGTGGCTTTCGAGCTGGAGGAAGTGGACTCGGAGGACGAGATGCTGCGTCGCCGCAAGTCGGAGCGCCGCAAGTCCAAGGAGAAGAAGAGGATGGAAGCGGAGGCTGCTGCTGCCGCTGAGCAGGAGGCCGTCGAGACGAGCCAGGGGCTGTTTGACGATGATCTTCTGTTTGGAGAGGCCAGTGCCCCTGGTGCGGCTGACGTGAATGGAGCGGAAGCCGTGGATCAGGAAGAAGAGGTCGATGAGGCGGAAGCGAAACGCCGCAGAAAGGAGAAGAAGAGACTCAAGCGACAGCAGCGAGCGGAAGAGGAAGCGCGGCTGCAGGAAGAGGAAGAGGCTCGGATGGCGGCTGCCCAGTACGCTGCCACAGTAGAGGAGCCTGTCGTCGAGGAGTCGGAGGAAGTCGACAGCGAAGAGCAGCGTCGGCTTGAGAAGCAGCGACGGAAGGAAGAGCGACGAGCACGCAAGGAGCGCGAACGCCGTGAAGCGGAGGAGGCCGCGCAGGCCGAGGAGCTCGCCCGCCAGCACCGGGAGGCGATGCTTCGCATGGAGGAAGACAAGGCGAAGCAGGAGCGACGCGAACGCAAGGAGCGGAAGAAGCAAAAGGAGAAGGTGTTGCTGGACAAGAAGGCGAAGGAGCTCAAGAAGAAGGAAGCCGAGCTGGCGGCCGAGGCCGAGAAGCTCAAGCAGACCCAGGAGGCGCTCGCCAAGGCCGACGAGTCCAAGGACTCGCGCAAGAAGAAGCGACGCGACAAGTACACGTCGCCCGCAGACCGCATCCAGCGGCGAGAGAAGGAGGCCGAGGCGTTGTCCAGTGAGATGTCGAGTGCGTTGGTGCTGGTCGAGCAGCCAGCGTTAGTGGCAGCTCCGGCTGCCGTCGTCGTCGACGCGACGCCTGCTGCAGCTGAAGTCGCATCGCAGAGTACTCCAGCCGCTGAGCCAGCAGCGCCTGTGGCAGTCGCAGCCCCAGTTGCGGCGGCCCCTGTAGCTCCTGAGGTTGTGGCTGCTCCGCTGTCAGCTCCTGCTGCCACCCCAGCTCCAACCCCAGCTCCCGTTCAACAGCAACCGACTGAGCCAGTCGTGCCCCCTGCACCGCAGAGCGCCCCCGCCCAGTTCCCAATGGGGATGCCTCCGCAAGGCTACTACCCAGGCTACCCACCGCCCCCACAGGCGTACCAGATGCCGTTCCCGTACGCTGCGCCGTACCCTGCCGTGCACTACAACCCGGGTTTCGCGCCAGTGCCCTACGGCCCAGGCGTGGCCATGCCGACGCCGTACTACCCGCACCTGGGGTACGTCGGAGGCATCGCCCCCATGGCGCCAATGTCCGCCGGCTACGCGATGATGCAGCAATCCTCACTGTCGCCTGTATCCCACCCAGCCGCGAGCGACGACAACGCGTTCATCGGCCCCCAACTGCCGAGCCCCACTAGCTTCCCGGCTGGCGCGGCGCCCAAGGCTCCAGCACCAGCGGAAGCCGCACAGTCGTCGCCACCGCCCCCGCCAGCAGCTCCAGCGAAGAGCTCCATGGTGCTGCCCGATCTCCCGGACGTCGCCGAGTTCTAGGGTGAGCCTTTGTGATCTAAGTATTTAATCCATGTGTAGTTGTTATCTTGTACAGGAAGCGGGTCGTGGATAGGGCGCTAAGAATGGCTGCTGACGCGCAGCTTCCCGCTCTATTTGCGTCGAGCTCACGCTGATCATGGTCTGTGCACGCAGGAGCAGGCCCAGTACAGCACTCGAAGAACCCACACCAGTCCCGTTCGGCCACGCCATGGTGCTCAAGTTTTGCGGAGGCATGTGGCAGGTACAGCGCTCGGACGACGACGTGGACGCCGCTGCCACGCGCCAGAGGCGACTGCGCGAGCTGCTGCAGGAAGACGCGGGCAAACCCAACAGCAAGAAGGTGTTCGCGAGGGAAGTGCGCGTGGTGTTCGACTCGCGACGACCCCACGGTCTCATGTTGGGCAGCGCGTCCGACGACCAGGGCGACTATGCGTGTGCGGTCACTGGGATTGACAGCGATGCGTCGAGCCAGGCGGCCGAGTACAACGAGAAATGCAGGGGGCTCGGAGACTACGGCCACGTTGTCGTCACTGGCATGCGCGTGCGGGCGATCGACGGCGTGGACCAGCGAGGGATCGCGTGGGAGGAAGTCGCGCGGCGAGTGGACGAGCTGTGTGCGTCGGAAGGCTGCTCCGTCACGTTTGCCGACGTCACGTCCAAGCAAGTGGCGGTGTCGCCGACAAAATTCAAGCTCAAGGCGGTCAGCAACATGGTCAGGGCGGCTCAGAAGGCCAGCAAGGTGCACGGTGGGAACCAGCACACGCCAGTGGCGGGCCCGACGAGTCCGAGCTCCCGCAGCTCCGTGTACAACGCCCAGGCGAGTCCGAGACTCAGCAAGTGGTCCAGCGTTCTCTCCACTCCAGGCGACAATGCCACTGGACCCTCGCAACCCACTCAGTCGGATGTGCTGGCGATGGATTTG
The DNA here is from genome assembly GCA_023337875.1 of Pythium apleroticum. Classification (NCBI taxonomy): domain Eukaryota; phylum Oomycota; class Peronosporomycetes; order Pythiales; family Pythiaceae; genus Pythium; species Pythium apleroticum. The sequence goes on along the minus strand of JAADXN010000249.1, from coordinate 27,327 downwards.
GCCCACAAGAGTGCGCATTTGGAGGCCCAGATCCTCATTCTCAAGGGCAAACTCGGGGCGATGGAAAGAGAGAAGCAGTCGCTGGCGAAAGAACGAGATGAGGCGGCGAAGGACACCGATTCTCTGCGTGCGAGCCTCGAATTGCAGCGTCTGGACACCCAGGCAGCGATGGAGGCAGCAGCACAGGCCAAGGAGGCCCACGCCGCACAGACCGCACACCACAGTGCGGAGCTCACGCGGAAATGCGAGGCGTTGCAACAGGAAAACGACGCCGCCAATGTGGAAGTAGCGAGGTTGACAGCCTCCACGGAGACGCTGCAGCACGGCTTGGACACGGCGATGCTGCAGTTGCGTGAGCTGCAGACGGAGCATCAGGACGTGCAGCAGCACTCGGAGGAGATCCACGCGAGGCTCGTGGCTACGCAAGTCCACAAGTCGGAGCTACTGGAGCAGCTGACAACGATCCGAGACCGCCAGCAGAAAGAAGACGACGTGTGCCGCATGCTGCTGGAGGCCGAGCTCACTCCCAGCCGCCGCCCGAGTGCGCAGGCGGCCATGACGGCCATGAGCCACGACGACTCGGCTCCCATGGCACTGCTCAAGCGTGTGCTGGAGACGCGGGACACACTGCAGATGCGCAACGAGGAGCTGCAGATCGAGATGTCGTGCCACGAAGCCACGGTCCACGCACAGCAAGAGCGGCTCGTGGAGTTGGAGGACGAGCTACAAGCGGTGCAGCAAATTGCCAGCTCGCTCAGGCAGCAGGTGCGTGCGCAGGCCCTCCGGAACGCTGAAGAAGAGCGCCAAAGGGAAGACGAACGAGCGAAGGCGAGCGACAAGGTCAGTGAGGAGCCTCCCGTTGTTGTGACTGAGAAGAGTGAGACCGCCGCGGCTCCAACGGAGCCCCAGACCGAGCGGCTTATTCAGCAACTGGACGCTGAACGCCAAGCAAACGCACGGATCCAGGCGGCGCTGCAGGCGCTGAGCGACAAGGCGAAGGCCAAGCTGGAGCTCCACGAGAAGGAGCAGCTCTTCCTCTCGCAGTTCAAAGAGCAGCTTCTCGCAGGCGTCACAGTCACCAAGTACGGGTCCAAGGGCAACCCGCACAGCCGCGTGCTGTACTCGGACTCGCAGTGCCGCTGGATCTCGTGGCGCGCGCCGTCCGAAGGAGCCGCGACGAGCCCCCGCGCGGACGCCAAGCTCGAGACCATCGATCTCGTGGAGGTGCTGCTGGGAACCAAGACTGAGACGTTCCTCACGCAGACCCGCAAGCCCGACATGCCCGGGCGTTGCCTCTCGCTCGTGTTCTGCCACCCGTGCCGCACGCTGGACTTCGAGGTCGAGAACCGCGACCGCGCGCTGTCTCTGCGTCGCGGCTTTCGCTTGCTGCTCGAGGAGGCGGCTGAAAAGCGCCGTCAGGAGGAAGAGATCTAACTCCGTAAGTGAGACCTTCAACCAACTGCTCAGTCTCTTTGTGGACTGTGTGTGTTTGGGTTTGGGTTTGTGTGATTGTTTTGTATAGTGGGTTCCTCTACTGCAGGTTGCGGGTGCCTTCCTCGAGGCCCTTGACGACCTGGTCGTAGCTCGGGAAGCGACGCACGTCTCCGTGGTACACGACGCTGGGCTTGTGCTTCATGGCCTCGCGCATCACGCGCTGCAGGTCGTTGGCTGTGACGGCGTCGATCTTGGCACACACCGACTCGGGCGACTCGCGGGCGCCGTACGTCAGAAGCTGGCGGCCGATGTCTTCGTACAGGATCATGCGCGACTCGAGGTTCATGAGCACGCTCGACTTGAGCTGGTTCTTGGCGCGCTGCAGCTCCAGCTCGTCCACGGGGAAGTTGGCGATGTGCAGCAACTGGTTCAGCATCAGCGCGACCAGGTTGCTCGTGTGGGACGGCGCGCCGGCGCCGTAGATCCCCAGCAGACCGACGTCGGCGTGGATGGACGAGAACGCGAACGCCGACTCGACCCAGTAGAAGCGGTTGAGCACGCTCGTGTACAGGCGCGAGTACATGCCCTTGCCCGGGCCGCCGGCCGAGAAGCTGTCGCCGCCGCCCAGCAGCGTGTGCAGCACGCACACGGGCACGAGGTCCTCGTCGTGCCAGCCGCCCGTGGGGAACGCCAGCGACACGTACGAAAACGGCGTGTCCGGGTTGTCGATGGTGTGGAGGCCGCCGCGGTACTGCACGGGCGGCTGCGTCGTCTTGGACGACGCACTCGACGACGACGACGACGGGATGTTGGCGAAGAGCCGCTCGCCGAGCTTGACGAGCGACGCGTGGTCGATGCCCGAGCCGGCGAGCACCATCTTGTCGGCCACAAAGTGTTTGCTTCGGAATCCCTGCACCGTCTCGAGCGTCAGCGCGTCGATCTGGTCCAGCGGACACTGCAGCGGACGGCCGAGCGCCTGGTCCTGGCCGTAGGCGGCCAGGTGGATGTACTCCTGCAGCAGCATCTGCGGGTTCTCCATGAGGTCTTCGGTCTGGAAGCCCATGATGGTCTTGATGGCCTCGATGTCTTCGTTCAAAATCTCGCCGTTGAGCACCGAGTCGGCCAGCAGCTCCACGGCCTTCTCCACGTTGTCGCGCAGCACGTCCACCGTGTAGATGATCTGCTCGCGGCCGCACGACGACGTCGACAGCGCGCCGATCGACTCCATCTCGCGCACGAGCTCGGCGTGGGACCGCGTCTTCGTGCCCTTGAAGCCCAGGTGCTCCATCATGTGCGTCACGCCCACTTCGCTCGCGTCCTCACAGCGGGAGCCGGCGTCGATGAAGATGCCGACCGTCGCGGCCTGGCCGTACGTCTCCTGCGAGATCACGCGGAGCCCGGACGGCAGCGTCGTGATCTCCGTCTGCGGCGCCTGCAACTGGCTCGCTGGCTTGAGCTGCGGCAGCCCTGGAAGCTCGTCGTGCAGCGAGTACTGCTTCTTGGCCGTGGGCGGCGTCTGCGGACGCAAGATGTCCTTCTTGTCCACGGGCGCGTCGGCCTCGGGGCTTCCATTGCGCGGCGCGGCGACGGAAAACGCGCGGAGCTGAAGCGACCGACGCGACGCGAAGGAGGAGACGGAGCCGGAGGAGAAGGCGGCGCTGGCAGAGGCGGCGCGTTGCGCCAGCGCACGCAGCGACGACGGACGCACGAGCTTCATGGGGACGGCGATTCTGGATCGATCCGAAATGAGCTCTTGGGAAGGTTGTGTGTGGGGTGTCGATGGTTGGACGGATAGTGTGCCATGAATATGGTACAGTCTGGTTACGTCTGGGTTATGATGTACCATTTGATCGGTACGATGATGGTACGGTGTACCTATCTGGGGACAACCAATGGAGCTCTCAAAGGCGGACAGGCGGACACCACGGACACCATCAAGCAGGTCGAAGATGGCGGGCGGCGGCAAGCGTAAACCAGCGCACTGGGCGGTGCGCCGCAAGAACAAGAAGGCGCGTGAAGGGGATGAGGACCAGCACGCGAAGCAGGCGAAGAAGAACGAGTTCGTGGACCGCCGTATGGGCTTCTCGGAGGAGATCCACCCGGGCTCGTACGCTGCGCAGCGCAAGCGCGAGCGCGACGCGGCGCTGGCCAACGGCGAGACGCTGCCGGAGACGCCTGTGCCCGAGGCGCCCAAGCGCCGCTACGGCATGTGGGTCGCGTTCTGCGGCAAGAAGTACTCGGGCATGCAGATGTACGGACGTGGAGAATCCACTTTCGAGAAAGTACACCGCGCTGATGCATGTGGCGGATTTTGTTGATGATGCTGTAGGAACGAAGGCGTGCAGACGATCGAGGCGGAGCTGGAGCGCGCGCTGTTCGAGGCCGGAGCGATCGCCGAGACCAACTACGGGTTCCTGCAGAAGATCGGCTGGAGCCGCGCCGGGCGCACGGACAAGGGCGTCCACGCCGCCGGCCAAATGGTCACGGCCAAGCTCCACGTGGGCGACGACGTGGCGGCGTTTCTGGACAAAGTCAACTCGTTCCTGCCAGAGGACATCCGCATCATGCACATGGTCACGACCACCAAGAACTTCAACGCCAAGATGTCGTGTGACAAGCGCACGTACGAGTACCTGGCGCCGACGTTCATGTTCGCGCCGCGCGAGGTGCCAGCCGACGGCACGGTGGCCGCCAGCAAGCAGTGGTCGCGCGAGATGCTGGACCGTGACATTGACGACGAAGACGACGGCGTCGTCGTGGAGGCGTCGACGCTCGAGAAGCAGAAGGCGTACCGCATGAGCGACGAGACGTACACGCATCTGCTGCGCACGCTCAAGGAGTTTGAAGGCACGCACAACTTCCACAACTTCACGTCGAAGCTGGAGCCGTCCAACCCCAAGTGCATGCGCTACATCATGTCGTTTGGCGCCGACAAGCCGTTTGTGGAGAACGGCATGGAGTGGATCCGTCTGCGTGTGCTGGGCCAGAGCTTCCTTCTCCACCACATCCGTAAGATGATCGGCATGGCCGTGGAGGTCGTCGCCGGCATCACGGAGGTTGAGACCATCCGCAAAGCGTTCCAGCTCGACAAGATGGATCTCGCCAAGGCGCCGAGCGTCGGACTCTACCTCGCGCAGGCCCATTTCGAGATCTACAACTGCAAACTGCGGGACTCGGTCCAGGTTTCGCACCCGCCTCTGGATTTCAAAGACGACCCGGAGGTCTGTGCGCGTGTCGAGCAGTTCAAAAAGGACTTCATCTTCAAGCACATCATCGGCCACGAGCTGGAGACGCGCACGTACGCCAAGTGGATCAAACTGCTGGGCGTGCTGCCGTTCGACTACATCCAGCGCCCACTGGCGCAGTGGAAAAAGGAGAAGGAGGAGCTGTCGGCGATCCAGAACCTCCACCGCCGCGTGGAAGCCGAGAAGGCGATGCGAAAACGGCAGGCGGAGGCTGCCGCCGCTGGCATCGAAATCAACGAAGTCGAAGAGGAAGAGAAGGCCGACGCCAAGTCGGCCGAGTCCGACGCCGAGTCGGAGTAGGCTACGAGGAGTCTCGTGCTTTCCGCGATCGCTACCCTACGATCTAGATGAGATAAATAGAGACGCCGCGCGGGCTCTCTGCATCACAACGTCCACTCCACCGCACTGCCGTTTTGAAAGAGCCCACTATTTTTACATGGACAGGTCTGCGGTCGTCGTCGAATTCGAGTGCGAGTTCTGACAGTCCATCGTCCGGCTCACAGGCAGTGCATGCAGTCGCCACGCATGACAGAGGACAGAACACCTCATCACCATGGCCTCATCCGATGCCCCTGTCTATACCCAGTACCCTCCTGCGGTGATCGTGCCGGCGTATGAGCTGTCCGAAACAGCGCTCAAGCTCTCGCGTGTCATCGAACGAGAAGCCCAGCGCCGATCCGCCGTGCGAGGCAATGGGTTCCGCGTGGAGCAGAACTTCCCCGTCTTCCAGCGCATGAGCTCTCGGCTGCGGTCGTCCGTGGCTCGCAGCAAGCGGTCCGTGACAGTGGCTCCTACGATGGATCCGGACGGCAAACCACCGCCAATGGGCAGTCCGTCCAGTCTAGTCGGTGGTCCGCTTGAGCCGATCCCTGGCTCGCCTCGCTCGTCGATGAAGGCGCAAAGGTCGATCGCCCAAACGCAGGAGAACAACAGCACGGGTAGCGAAGACGGCTTCGAGCCCATGAGCTGTCGCGAGCGCGTCTGGGTCTTCTTCGACGACCCGCAGTCCAGCGTTGCGGCGTACTACTTTTCGATCAGTCTTTTTTTCTTCATCGCGATGTCGACCGTCATCTTCATCGCTCAAACAGAGAAGTCGCTGGACCAGTACAAGAGCACACTCGACACGATGGAAGCCATTTGTGCGGGCGTGTTCACCGTCGAGTACGGGCTGCGAGCACTCTCGGCACCGAGTAAATGGGGTTTCATGAAAAGTGAGTCAATCGCATTAGCACTCGCATCATCCAACATCCCAAGGTCTCCGCTAACGTGTCTGTGTGGCTAGACCTGGGCAACTGGATCGACCTCGCGGCCATCCTGCCGTTCTACCTGGAAGCCATCGTGATGGTGGAGAACGCCGGCAGCTTCGGCGCGATTCGTATCGTACGCCTCACGCGAGTGGCGCGAGTGCTCAAGATGTCGCGGTACTCGTCCGCCATCCAGGTCTTCGTGCAGGCCATTGCCATCTCCATCAAGGCGCTGTCCATGCTGCTCTTCCTCATGGCCATCGCCGTCGTGGTGTTCTCCAGCGCCATCTATTTCGCTGAGTACACGGCCGACGGTTGTCGCCACGGTGGCTGGATCGGCCAATGCAGTGCAGACAGTGGCAGCGGCGTGACGCTGGCAGTCGCTGGGTCTCTAGGAGCTGCTGCTGCTGCCGGCGCAAGCGTCACAGTGGGTTTACCCGCGCAGTGCGTGTGTATAGATCCGAATCCCTACTCGAGCATCGCCAGCTCGTTCTGGTGGTCCATCGTGACCATGTCCACAGTCGGCTACGGCGACATGGTGCCAGTGACGCTCGCTGGCCGCATCGTCGGCGTGGCCACGATCCTCACGGGCATGCTCGTGCTCGCGCTGCCCATCACTGTGATCGGTACCAACTTCCAGAAGGTCATGAAGTCGGTCATGCAGCAGACCATGAAGAACAACGTCGACTACCTTAAGGGCAAGAAGCAGATCTGCCGGCAAGAGATCAAAGCCATCTTGCAGCGCTTCCACGCAGTGACCGAAGACATCCACTTGAGCATCGACGACGTGATCGCCGTGTACGACACGGACAACAGCGGCACGCTGGAAGACGAAGAGCTGCGGCGCTTCCGCCACGACCTCGAAATGCTTCAGAACCGCGCGTACATGAACATGAACATGGACTTGGGCGCCCATGCAGCAACTGCCGTGGCTGTCGCTTCACCTCCAAACACTCCACACACCAGCACACGACTGCTAGGCACGATGATCAAGAAGCTGTCGTCGCGCAGCCCGTCCTTCTTGTTACCAGCAAAGGCCGAGCCCACACCGTCAGCCACTCCTTCACCGTCGCCCTCCCCGACTCAGTCGTCGTCTCCCTCTCCACCGATAGCCGCAGCGCGGACGCCATTTCCATCAGCTGCCAAGCCAGAAACCCATTTCCGGAGCACGTTTTCTCTTGGCTCGACGGCGTTGCCGATGGCACGGCCGCCTTTGCCTGAGGCCCGGCTCATGATCCGCGCTAACACGCAGCCAAGCAACATTTCCGCCCCGCCACCAGCCGAGTCTTCTCGTGGACCGGAAACAGAGCGAGCAGAAATCCCACACTCCGTCGTGGAAGACATCCAAGAGGAGGACAGCGCACAACCTGTTAAGGGTCCCACGGCTCCAGCTGAGACCGCCACGGCTGTCGTTGCCTCTGGTCCCCACATCGACGAGATCTTGGAGGAAGAGCTGGAAAACGCCATGCGCAGCACCTCGTTTAGCCCCGACTCGAGCCACATCCCGGACTCGCAGGCGTCGAGTCCGTCCCACAGTTCAAGCCACCGCCATCAGCACCATCGCCACGGCCATCATCACTCTCACTCGCAATCCCACGGCCCCCATTTGGCCCCACGCGGCGTCAGCCAGTCAGCTCGCGCGAGTCATGATGCCAGTCACGACTACAGTGACGACGACGTGGTGCTCATGCGGATCATGGAGATGCAGCGTGCGTTTGAGGACCGACTGAAGGAGACTGAGGCACGGATTGACTCCAAGCTGCTCAATCTCACGAAGATCCTCATGCGCGTCGAGAATCTCATTGAAATGGACGACTAATGGCTACGTAAATTGTCGTAAAAATGGAGCCTGGAGTGATTGTGGTGTCTATCCTCGAAACAGCTCCACTACGGTGGTTAGCTGGAATTCACGGGTCCTTACAGGATCCACGGGATCACGGCACGGCGCGCCTTCGGGTAGGTCTCCTTGAACTTGTCGAGGTACCACTTGTGGTTCGTGAGGGCTCGCGGCACGAGGTTGGAGGCCGTGTACACGGCAAACGACGCGCCCGGCAGCGACCACGCCAGCAGACTCCAGCCCGTCCACTCAAGCATCTCACCAAAGTAGTTGGGTGCCGATACGAACTTGAACATGCCACCGTGCGGCACCGAGTAGCCCGTGTCGCCGGGGCGGCGCAGGTTGATGAGGATCTGGTCCGACTGGATGTTGATGAACAGGCCAACGGCGTAGAGCACCAAGCCGACGTAGAAGGACACGCGCTCAAGTGGCGCGTCGCTGGCGTAGTCACCGAACTGGGACAAGTGGCGCGCGTTGACGTAGGCGTTGATGACGTTGTAGAAGTCGCCGGCCAGCACGACCGTCACGGGCATGCGCTTGTTCTTGTTGGAGCGGATGAGGAACGGGTACACGTACGCGCGGTAGACGTAGTGCGTGAGCCAGAGCGCGGCGCCGATCATGGGCGTGGTGTCGTACTTGTGGTCGCCCCAGGAGTAGACCCAGAGGAAGCCGACGGCCGATGGGCTCTCCATGACGACCCAGCCCAGGCGCGTGGGCATGGTCGGCCCCCAGCCAGGACGCAGGTGGCGCCCGTACGGCGCGATGATCTTGAGCGTGGAGAGGAAGGTGATGGCGGCCAGCACGAACACGGCGCGCACGAGCCACGCGTGCAGCTCCGCCTCGCTGGAGACGCTCCAGAGACCCAGCGGCAGCATGGCGCGAGGCGACGAGGAAGATCGCGAAATGAGAGAAAGCCTGAAGAGCTACGAAGCTTTTCAGGAGTGCAGGCATATCGATTATGGGCAAATATTTAGCAAAATAACTCTTATGTACTCAACTTCATACATTAATGTTGTAAATAGACTACTTAATATCATATTCTGACAAATATAGACTCATATTTGGGCTGTTTAGTCAGTCGAAAACAATCGTCATCGCAAGATGACGCTCCCGAACATGGCTGGCTCGCATTACGAGGCGCTGCAGGTCGCTCCTGGCTGCTCCGCGGAGGAGCTGCGGCGCGCGTACCATCGTGCAGCGCGCCTCCATCACCCAGACAAGCAGCAGGGCGGCGTCGCGGAGGAAAACGATGGCGTGAAGGCTGCAATCGAGGCCGAGTTCGTGCGGATTCAGGCGGCGTACGAGGTGCTGCGCGACCCGGAGATGCGCGCCGCGTACGACCGCCAGACTGCGCAGGAGGCGCTGCGTCTGCAACGAGATGTGGAGAACGTGCGGATAGCGGACGAGGTGCCACTGGCGCAGATGCAGCGCGAGACGATCGCTGGCGAGGACGGAGAGGACGACGAGGTGCTCTACTCTCATCAGTGCCGCTGCGGCGACGCGTACGAGATCTCGGCGGACGAGATCGACGATGGCGTGGACATCGTGCCGTGCAATGGCTGCTCGCTCAATATCCGCGTGTTCGTGTAGTCGGAGGTGGCGATAGAGGTGATAGAATAGAATGGATAAGTTGTGTATGTATTTCTGAGGTCAATGCAAGGCGGGGCCGTTGTGCTTGCACCAGTCGCTTCCATTCTGTGCGACGGCGTCACTCTTCGGGACGGGGTGCTCGTACTTAGAACTCCTTGCCCTTTGGCGGGCCGTGCAGCGGGTATCGCAGCGGCGTCTGGATCGCGTTGAGTACACTGAGGCCGATGTACGAGATGAAGATGAAGAAGAAGCCGAACAGCAGAGCAGTCAGGACCTCCGGCGTCATGCGGACGTAGTGCGAGAAGCAGAACGCCTTGCCCGACGACGACATGCCCACGAGGTAGCCAGCGTCACAGATGATGTCGGTCGCCGACACGGACGTCGTGCCACTGGTCAGACGACGACCAGAGTACGGGTCCTTCTTCGCCACAACTGGCGCGGCGTCGTTGGCCGTCAGAGCGAAATCCACGAGGCCGTTCGTCGCGCTGGCCAGCGCCTTCGCAGCCGCCTCAATCTTCTTGTCAGCGGCCGCCAGCGACTTCCCGCCCACGTTAATCACGACGAGGTCTGCCTGGTTGTTGGTCAGCAGCTTCTTTCCGGCCGCCGACTGGATCCAAGCCTTCACAAACACCGAGATGGGACTGTAAATATAATATCACGAAAGTAGCTTGCTGGGAAAGGCGTACCTTCACATCGTCGATGGAGATGACCACTGGAGACGACGCCTTCTTCAAAGCGGAGACAAGCGACTGCGAGCGCGTCGTGTGAGGAATGACCACCGACGAGACTGAATCCTTGACCGCAGTCTGGATGAACGACTTCTCGTCAAAGTCCGCCAGGTCCGTGGAGGGCAGAGTCTCGCGCACGAACACACAAAGGGCCTCTGCGCGCGAGGCAGTCGCCTGCGATTGGCTCAGCACGCTCTGTAACATCAGAGACATCAGACACTGCAGTCACGCCAAGGCAAGATCCAACCATGAATCACTCGTACGTGGACGTCCTGCTTCACATCACGCGCCAGCACGCTCTTGAGCAGCGACACGGTGTCCTTCTCGTCCAGGGTAGCGCCCACGTAGGCGTTCTTGGCGTGGAAGGTGCTGCTCACAATCAAAACCCCATTAGATCCAAACGCCTCCGCTCTTCGACTACTGGCTCCAGGGACGCCACGTACGCTCGGTTGGACCAGAAGACGACGGGCGCGTACGGGTACACGACCGACACGGCGGCGGCGGCGGCGTACTCACCCACAGAGGCGCACAGCGCAGCGCCCAGCAGCGCCGTGGTCTTGCTCAGCATGGTGTCGGCCTGTCTTCTGTCTTTGCCTTGGAGCCGTGCTTTTAGCCCCTCTTCCTGAGCCGAAATGCTCGGGTTTTTCCGTTTCTTTGCCCATCGGTAAGGATACCGGTATCCCTTCGGTTTTAGTTGCAATTCAAATTGGAATTGATGTTCAGTCGTCTGGTTTTTCTGAATTTTAGGAATCCCGGCACCTACCAGCTGTTGCTTTTGCCGCCAAGAGCGGTTTCGAACAAACCTACAACGAAATTTGTGTTGGGGATGTGAGTCTAAAATGAGTCCGGAAGCAGTTCAACGCAAGCACGGCGCCATCACCAGCATGCAGTCGTGGATGAGCGTCTAAAAACAGCCAACGATTTTTTCGTTGGTTCTATCCCTGACGGCGGCACTTCAACGGAAACCCAATGGCACATGGCCATCGCGCGCCGACTCTCGTGATCGGCGGCTCTCTGTATACGCCCCCTGCGTCCCCATGCAGCGCCTCGCAGCCTTGGTGAGGCAGCGGCTCTCGCGCGCCGTGCCCGTGGTGCCGCGCAGCGCGCACGCCTCCGTCACGAGCTTCCGCGAGACCTTCCGCCAGCGGCCGCGGTCCGGCTCGGCCGAGCTGCTCTTCTCCGAGATCCGCAACGCCTTCGACCCGACGTCGCGGCTCATCCAGACGTGGAACCAGGTCGTGCTGGTCTGCATCCTCTACGAGTTCTTCATCCTGCCGTACATCGTGGTCTTCGACAGCGACAGCTCGCGCTCGGCCGCCGCGTCGACGCCCGGCCACCGACGGCTCACGACGGAAGCCACGTCTTCGTCGTCGTCGTCGCTGTCGGCCGCCGCGTATCGCCAGCTCATGGCCATGTACGTCTGCGAGCTCGTGTTCTGCGTCGACATCTACGTGCAGCTCAACACGGGGTACTACGAGGACGGCAACGTGCTGCGGGACACGCGCAAGTCGCGGCTCAAGTACCTCAAGTCGGGCGCGTTCGTGCTCGACGTCATCGCGTTACCGCCGCTCGCGCTGCTGGTGCCGTCCAGTACGATGGAGGCGCACGGCGTCCACCGCGCGCTGCTGGAGTTCCACAAACTGGTGCGGTTACGGCGGCTGCCGCAGCTCATTTCGAATCTCGACGACATCTACGCGCGCTACTTCGTGCTGCTCAAGCTCAGCAAGGTACTGGTGACGACGCTGTTCGTGTCGCACATCGTCGCGTGCGTGCGGTTCCTCTTCGGCTACGACTACGACCACACCGACCACTGGCTGCCGAAGGCTCCTGCCCATGGGGCCGACGGCCACGGCGGCGACTACCCGCCGACGAGGCGGTATCTCATGTCGCTCTTTTGGGCGTTTGGCATGCTATCGGGGCTCTTTGAAGGCGAACTGCCGCACACGGCGATGGAATTCGTGTTTACTATGATCGTCGGCGTCTGCGGCTTCTCGCTCTTCACGTATTTGTGCGCGACTTTCTTCATGCTCAGCAAGTGTGAAGGCGGCGAGACGGAGACGGCGGAGGCGCGCGTGAGTCAGTTCAAGCATTTATTATCATTCCACCGCGTGCCCCAGCATCTCCAGAAGCAAGCTGTCGAGTACCTGAAGCGGTATTACGCTCAGTCCGAGTCGAACAACCGAGAAGCTTCAAAGTTGTTGTGTCCGTCGATCACAGTGGACATCCAGATCGAGCTGCTGCAGGAAACCGTGGCCGACATTCCGATCTTCAAGGGCTGTGATTCGCAGTTTATCAAGGCGGTGACTTCGCTGCTTGACACGGTGTCGTACCCAGCGCAGTTTGTGCTCTTCCGCTCCGGTGATCAAGGCGACGCGATGTACGTGATCGAGTCTGGAGTGATCAACACGCTGGTGAATGGCGTGATGGTCCGGGAGTTACGCCAGGGAAGCTTTTTTGGAGAAGTGGCCGTGTTTGCAAACATACCGCGGTCGGCTACGATGGTGACAGCGACGTATTGCACGCTCTATCGGCTGTCAAAGCTGCACACAGACAAGCTCATGGAAGGATATCCTCGATATGCCAAGCAAATCACTGCGACAGTGGATCACATGATGAAGGCTCCGAAGACAACGGATTCCAAGACAGCGCAGGAGCCAACCCCACCGACATCGTCGTCACCGGATACAGCACGTCGGACAAGCACTCGAGCGTCGTTCATCGCCGCAGTTCTCAAGAGGACGAAATCCGTGACCGAGAATGGCCCGAGCACAAATAGTGCCTTGAGTGACTTGCGGTCGACGTCTTCGCCGCAACCTCGTGAGGAGAACGCGCGGAGTGCGTCTCCTTCACCTCCTGGCTTAGGCATCGTGCAAGAAGTTGTCAAGACTCCAGGAGTATCTCAAGCGGAGACTCCTCCCCTTAGCAACTTGCGGACCCCGGGACATCGGCCCAGTGTTTCACGGCACCTTTCATGGAAAGACCCGGGCACTCTCAAGGTCACTCCTGCCACATCGCCTTCGGGGAAACCTCTGCAGCGGAGAAGCAGTATTGCAGCGGGAAAGGGCGGTCAAGACCATGCCGCTCTAGGGCCAAAGAGCATGTCTCAGTTGGAGTTACTGAAGAACAGTCTCATGAGGTTCGGGCGCGGATCCATCGACTCCATGAGACCAGATGCGATGAAAGGATTCTACGACCAGATTCAACGCTTGGCTGCTCCGTCGGCAGGCACCAAGAAATGGTGGAGTAGACTGCTGCTGGCGCGGTGTATTCCTGCTGAGTCGCGGCTCCGCATGGCGTGGCTCGTCATCCTGCAGCTCGACTTGAGCTACAATTGGATCACCATCCCGCTGCAGCTCTCATTTCCGCTCTTCGATCGCCCGCAGTGGTACATCCAGATGCTCAACTCCACCGCTGACGTGATCTTGTGGATTGACATCTACGTCAACTTGAATCTGTCGTTCTCGGTCAACTCGGAAACGATCTTCGACACAATGCGAAGCGCTCAGAGGTACGTGAAAAGTGGGCACATGGTGCTCGATGTGGTCGCGTCGCTACCCTACGAATCCATCATGCGCGCATCGAGTCGACTCGTGGAAACCAATTCAATTGGGTGGTCTCTTCAACACGCTGCACTCCGAGTTCCTCGCCTGCTTCGCATTTGGCGACTGTACGGGCATTTTGGAGAAGTCGAGGAATACCTCGTTCTCAAGAGCAAGCAGCGTCTGATATTTCTGGGCATCCTGCTGGTGATGCTGTACCACATCGTTGCGTGCCTCCACTTCAGCATCACGTATTGGGAAGGCTTCAGCACTCTGGAAGACGCCTGGATACCGTCTGACGACATCTTCTTGGATCAAGTCAACGCCACGACATTTGTCGACAGGAACGGAGTCTACCATGCGGCAGACAGCCCTATTGTTTCCTTGATTCAAGCGAAGCAGTACTTTCGATCCTTGTACTACGCGACGAATGTGCTTGCGGCGTTGGGTAGAACCATGGAGCCAAACAGCGAACGGCAGTACGCTGCTGCGCTATGCTTCATGCTAAGCGGCTTCCTGATCACGGCAATCGTCGTCGACAATGTGCAGAAGCGCTTCACAGCCTCGGCTCTCGAGCAAAAAGAATTCTTCGCGACGCGAGCTCAGATTCAGTTATTTCTGAAGCGTCAAGACGCTCCGCTTCCGATCCATCAGCGCGTGAATTCGTTCCTGGATTATTGGTGGTCATCACATCGCGGTGCCATCATCGGCGAGCTTCTCGAAGAACTTCCGGAGACGATCAAACGCGAAATCGTCCGCAGCATTTGCAGACCTGCGATGGAATCGATAGGTATGCTCTTCCCCGAGATCTGGACGGAATCAAACGGCCAAGCAGAACACGTTTTGCAAGGTTCAACGCGTCACCAGATCGAAGAAATGTTTCTCGATAACCTTCGTTTCGTCCTCTACGGCCAAGGCGAGGTCATTTATCGGCAAGGTGACTATCCGAGCGGCCTTTACTTCCTACTCGAAGGACAGATCTGCATCGAGGTTGGCTCTGAACCTCCTCGGCGAATTCCGGCAGGTGGATACTTTGGAATTGCAGCGCTGGACGTGCGCGATTTGAGTGGTTTGGATGAAGCTCCAGACGGTCATACTGAGCAAGCGACCGCACAGAGTGGCAGCATCGTCGTGTTCGTGTCCCGAGAGCATCTTGCCGCGATGCAGTCGGTCTTCCCAGGATTTGCAGATGCTTTGCGGAAGTCTCAAACTCGCCTTCTCGTGGCTCTTCGTGTCAAGAAAGCCGGCGAAATGAATACGAGTGTCACGAAAACCATTCGCCACGGTACTTCGACATCTCCAGGCGAGATGACGGGCGTCAGTCGGCTCACGGGCGCGATCAAATCGACTCGAGTGTGGAAATACGCAACTGGCGAAGAGTGCTTCGATCCCGACGCGTCATTCATTGGGTACTGGGAGATGTGGATCTTCGCGGCGATGACGGCTCAGAGTATGTTGGTCATCTACCACACGTGCTACGGTGTCGACACGGGCGGTGACTACAACGCGCGTCGATTCGTCACTATCGATGCGATCATGCTGTTTTTGGAGGGCTGCTTCGTCCTCGACATGTTCATCCGGTCGCGACTGGGCTTTTACGAGTTCGGCAACAAAGTGATGAGTCTACGGCAGATCAAGGCGCATTATATCGGCTCCAAGTACTTCTTGATCGACATGTTTGCGCTTCTGCCGTTCTACTTAATCAACTGGCTCGGGCCTTCGAGCATGACCAAGCGAATCGAGATCGTGAACGTCAACAAGGTGCTTCGGTTGATGAAATCGTCGAAGCAGTTCCGTGCACTTGAGGCCAAGCACGTCAAGCTCGCAATGGAACTGCGGCTCTTCCGGCTCGTGTACTACACGTTTCTCGTGTCGCACACACTCGGCTGCATCTGGTTCGACTTCGCTGCGAATTTTTCCGGACTGCACATTCCACCGCTTGAAGGATTCGGTGGGAACCATTGGCTGCCGTACGCGTCTCTAGAAACGGCCGACCACAGTCTGCAGTACTTCGCGTCGCTCTTCTGGTCGTATGGCGTGATGACGGCCTCGTTCACGGGAGAATTACCGAAGGCTGTGACGCAGTGCCTCTTCAGTGTCGTCACCATGACGTGTGGCTTCTTCCTCTTTGCCTACGTGGTCGGCAATTTCTTGGATGTGATCGAACTCCAAGATTCCGAAAATCGACATTTCATCGCGAAGCTGAGCTCACTTCGCCACCTTTTGGGCCATTTCAAGCTACCGGTCGGCATCGAAGGCAAGTTCAAGACGTATTTCTTCTTCAAACGCTTCCACTCGATCACTCAAGAGCACGTGCTCGAGCGAGTATTGCCTCCGTCGCTTGTTGTGGACATTCGAATGTTCCAGCTGCAGCCAATGATCGTGAAGGTGGCCTTTCTCGCGGGTATGGAGGACTCAGTGACGCGTATGCTCGTGGCACAGTTCACGCAAATGCTCGTGGTGAAAGACATGTACATTTGCAAGTTTGGTGAGGAAGGCAAGGAGATGTTCTTCATCTTCACGGGCGTGCTCGACATCTACATCCCCCTCCCACCAGGCGTTACTCCTTCCGGCTCCTCACCATCAACTGCAGAAGGCTCGGCGACATCGGCCAACCCAGCTGCAACGGATGAGATGAGCGGGTTGCTCAAAGTGAACCAGATCACGGCAGGAAGTTACTTCGGCGAGGCTGCGCTGTTCACAAAAGCTCCGCGGAACGCATACGTGAAAGCGCGAACGTCGTGCATTCTCTACCGATTGTCGCGAGAGTCTCTTGAGCTGGTGTTTGAGAGGTTTCCTGATTGGAAGCAAAAGGTGTTGCGGATCGTGAAGATCCAGCAGGAGCAACAGCGCCTCGCACGGTTGGCCTCTGAAGCTCAGGATGCAGATAGCGGCGGTGCACCGGGAGGGGCGAAGCGTCGGGGCCTCAAACGGAATCTTTCAAGGCTTGACGTGATCAACTCACGCGCGCAAATCGTAGAAGCGGAGGTTCTCGCCAATACGAGAGGAGGTCAAGCCCGCATGTTCTCGCCGCTGGAGTGGATGAAAAAGAAACTCAAGGCGATGGCAGTGATCAAGGAGTGGATGAAACCGACGGCGCGAAAGCTGGAGGCCTGGACGAGGCTGCTGGTGTCGGGTGCTGAAGTCCAGAGTCCATTCTACTTGTTTTGGCTCCGCCTCGTGACGTTCAGCACGGTGTACGTGGGCATATTTGCACCGTACCGCTGCGCGTATGATGATCTCGACCGGTGGAGTACGTTTCCTGTGCTGGCTCGGACCGTCGAGAGTTTGTGCGAGATCGTGTTCTGGTGGGATATTTGGTTCCACTTCCGCGTTCGTGACAGCCTTGGAGCCATGGAACTCTATGAGCAAGACCATTTGCAGGCCTACAAGCGTGAACGACTGCTCTGGGACGTGCTCGCAGTGTTCCCGTTGGAGCTGTTCGTGTCAGACCAGTTTGGAGGCAGCGGTCGATCTATTGCGAGGAAATGGCTTCGTCTGAATCGGTGCTTCAAGGTCGCCAACCTGGCTTACTACCGCCTGGAAGTGAATCGCCGCAGTGTGATCTACGAGCTGAACCGCCTCGTGACGCTGTGGATGCTCTACCTCATGGTCATCTTCTGGACGTCATGTGCATACTTTGCTGTGGCAATGCATGAAGGATTTGGCCGAGACTGGCAAGCGTGGCTTCCTGCCGAGCCGCTCTACGAGACAGAAGACACGAGCGTCTTGATGTTGCGTCTCTTCCGTGGGTTCTCGTTTGCGCTGACAGCGTTTGTCAAGAAAGGCAAGACCTTTGCTCCGACCAACACACTGGACTACGCGTTTACAGTCGTCGTGAGTTTCATCGGACAGCTCATTATGGCGCTTATGATCGGTGAGGTGGCGAGCATCTTCATCTTGTACATCGACAACGAGGTCGAGTTCCGAAAGAACCACGTCGCGCTCGATACGTTCATGTCGAGAAAGCGTCTCAGTACACATTTGGAGAAGCGCTGCACAGCGTTTCTGACGTCGTGGTGGTCTTCACACGCGGGCGTCAACTACCAAGTGATCTTCGATGATCTTCCTCCTACAGTGCGAACCGAAGGAGTCGCATTCATCGCGCAGAAACCGCTCAGGAAGTTCATGGAGCGCGTGTTTCGACCACTCACTCGCAGTAGCACTTTCGAAACTTCCTCAAGTGGCGACGGCCTTGACGACGATGACCAACTCTCGGCCAACGGAGACATTGCGGTGGAGAATCTCATGTATGCAATTGCTCAGCATCTTCGCTTTGAAGGCTACCCCCGCGGGGAAGACGTGATCGTCGAAGGGCGGGTGTGTCGAGCAGTGTTCTTCATCGTTCGTGGCTACCTTTTTACCCGCAGCAAGTCCAATCCGTCGCTGTATGACGCTGGGCGCTACCGCACGGGCGACTACTTTGGCGAGAAAGGCCTCCTTGGCCATTCCGTGAGCCTGTTCTCAGTGACGACCGTGCGAGCGTGTGATCTCTTCGTCCTCCGCTCGGAGGATCTGATCGAAGCCATCAAGTCGCATCCGTACTTCTCCGTGTTGTTCCGAATGGCCCAAGACGTCGTCCGCCAAAAGAAGACGCTAGAAGAGTATTTCAACGACGCGATCAACAGCAATCGACGAGCAGTCCTGCGGCGGCGATTGTCAGGCTCGCAATCGTCCAATATGCCGACGATACCGTTGTCGAGGAGCAGTTCCAGAAACGGGAAGCGAAGTACCCACGCGAGCGTTGCGCCCGAGTCCCTCACGTACCAGCGAGTGCTTCAACAGTGTACCAAGCTGGAGTGGGAAGAAGCCTTCCGACAGTTTATGGAGATGATCGTACCCAAAGGAGCCCTCTCGAGCGAAAACGTCGACGACGAGCAAGAAGATGACGGAGGCGATCGAATGTCCCCCAATCTTGAGGTGGTCACGCTCACCGCGAGGACCAAGAGAGCGCAGTCCCAAATCTCGGTCTTGGGTAGTCCTTCCCGTGCCAATAGCAAACTGACGAGCCGCAGGAGCGACCAGGACCTGTTGTCGCCCACGTCCGACATGATGAATAAGCGCCGCACGACGGCGAGTGCAGTGGAAATGGACTCGTTCTCAGCCTCGAAAAAGGATTTTCTTCGGCCAACGCCTTCGGATAGCCCGGCAGGCGGGCGAGCGTCTGCCTCTCCAACGGTTACCCGACTTGCGGCGTCACTTCCAACGACTCGACCAGATCCGGCTCGTGAGGAGTCTCCAAGCAGTGAAGTGAACTGAACTAGGTGAAGAAATGGAGGCGCAGACAAATACAAGCTCGCCTCTCAGCCTCGCGCGTGTTTGACTCCGCTGCTTTATTGGTGTTTGTGTGTGTGTGTGTGTGTGCAGGTGGAGTGTTATCAAGCAGTGGTCGCCATGGACTCGAGTATCGGTACGTTTGTATTCTCGTTTCGCCTCATATATGGAAATTCTGACATTCGAATGTTTGCTTTGATATGGAGGTTCAGCAAGTCATCAGCGACGTGGGTACCATCGTGGCAGCGGCAGCGGAGCACACCAGACAATGGAGCGAGTGACTTCACAAGCCGCGAGCTCAAGGCATCGCGTCACCACTCGACGAACGAGCTTCGACGGAGGACGCCCGAGACGTCGCATGATCATCAGCAACAAGGCGTGCTCGTAGTCAGTCGACAGCGGCAGCAAGCGAAGGCGCGTCTTGTCGTGATCTTGCGTGATCGTGGAGGCTGTTTGGAGTCGCTCTTGGGCGACGATCCCACCATCAGGAGCGTCAGGAATCGCATCCAGCTCGACATATTCCAGCTTGTTGCTTGCTTCGAGGGCTTGTTGAAGTGAACTCATCGAGTTCAAGTCGACGTGGGTGCTCAGCATCGACAAGTAGCGAAGCTCAACGGCACCCGCGACCTCAGCGAAGTGTTTCATGAAGTTGCCGCTCACCCGCGAGCCCGATACGTCCAGCACTCGTAATGCATGCATTTGCTTCATCCGAAAGAGCGATGCAAACTGGGAGTCGGTGAGCTCTGAGCCTTGCACGCAAAGTTCGACGAGATTCGGGCAAAATGGGAGCGTGTGCGTCAAGTACGAGGCCCGCGAGTACCACATTCGGAACGCTAGTCGTCGCAGCTCTGGTCCAACGGAGGCGATAAAGTCCGTCCACGACTCCCGCGAAATCGAAACAATGACGTGTGGGCCGGGCCCGACTTCTCCGTCGCAGAGAAGGCTACGGAACCGCATTCGCAAGATGTCCGCGCTCTTCGTCGCCAGCGCACTGAGTGTAGACGGAGGCCGCCAGTCGCCTGAGCCGCTGGATTCCACGACAAACCAGCCGTCGCTTCTGATCTGCACGATACGATGCGGGTAGCACGCGCCGTCGGTGGAGACACAATCGGCAGATGCATTGCGGACTCGACACCGCACGAGCTCGCCGTTGGCGAGTGCTTGCTGGATCAGCGGCACGTTCGCGACGAGCACGTCCGTGTGGTGCTTGAAGAAGTCGGCCAGATCGGCAGGAACGAGATCGGGGCCGGCGCCGCTCAGATCCAAGGCACAGTCCTCTGTGAACAACGTCGCTGGACTGGTCTGGCAGATCTTCGCGAACCACTTGCGATGAGTCTCATCGGCGTTCGCGTGGCTCCATGGACTGCGTTCTTGCCACGAGTGAGCGAGTGACAGTGCTCGCAATGGACGAGAAACCGTCACCAGCGCTTCGTGCAGTGCGTGGAAATGAACGCCGTCGTACATCGTGTTGTAAGCGAGTGAGAGGGCGACGCCATGGTCCGAGCCAAAGCCTCTTGACGCGAACAGCAGCTCAATCACTCGCATGAAGGCCGCAGTGTACAAGCCGTTTGTCGCGTCAGCAGCGTTTGTTGGGAACGTTTTCTCCAGTCGCAGCTCATCGATACGTCGACTTTGCGAGCCCAGAGAGCGCGCCAGGGCCTGCAGCTCAGCGGTTCCCATGAGATTCCCCGACAGATCCAGCAGCGCGAGGCTCTGCTGCCCGCACAGAAGCCGTCGTTCGTCTCGGTCGCTGGGGCGAATAGACAGCAAGTCGCTCAAGGCGGTGCAGTCGGCGGCGGTGAGCCCGCAGTCGCTGAAGACCATCCCCACAGACAACGGTCGCCAAGCAAGATCTCCTTCCCCGTCGGACGCTCCAGCGTACTTGTCCAAGGACTCAGTCAAGAATGCGCGCAGGTGACTCACCAACGCACTGGGAAAGCGCTTGCCCTGCCAGCTGAGCAGCACTTGAAGGCCTCTGCATCGTGCAAAGCGGATGAACTTGGCGATCGCTGCGTGGTTTGGCGGCAGCGTCTCTTTCGCAACATCCGACGTCCACACGCGACGCCAGAACGCCTCGTACGCCTGTTCGTTGAATCGCGTTCGCTCGGATTGCACACACAGAGTCGCGAGTGCGTGGAGCGCGCGCTGGACGAGTGGTTCCGTCGAGCGCACGTACGCCGTGGGCCGCACGAGGTCGAGATGCAGCACGAGCCAGACGCTGTTCGGACAGAGGTGGTCGTGGTCGATGAATGGCGCGTCGACTTGCACGCACAGCAAGCCGCACAACTGCTCTTGGAGCTGTATCCAGTGAGGATCGTGACCCTGCTCGGGTGGTGGCGCATAGGCGACGTCGTCAGGGGGAGGCTCGCGACGCCGAGAGGACTTGGGCTTCTTGCCCATGCTGCTTGGCTCGATCGCGAACGTCTGACAGTGACGGGTGGCAAGTGGTCGGCAGAGCACGCGGGCGGCCCGTTTCAAATAGAAACGGCTCGCAGGATATCTGTCCGGCAAGTTGGTCTCCAGCAAGCGAAGACATACTTGACGTGTCAGCCAATAGTATCGAAGTGCAAGTCGACATCGAGCCAAGGTTCACTCGGCTCTTGTGACCTCGCACAGATGTCCGCGTACGCGAACAGAAGGCCCGTCAGCAAGTCGCACTGCTGCGGTTAAATGGTTGGACAAGGAAACGAGTGGCGGGGACATCAACAACTGGCTCGACTTACATATATATTCAGCGTAAAATCCTGGACCGAGCCGGAACACGTTGAAGCGTATTGTCGCGACGACCTTGCGAAGCTTCGTCGACGCGCTGAAGTCCAGGATCTTGCTCACGAGCATGCAGTCGAGTGAGTTAAGTGCAGAGGAGGACGGGTGGGACGCAGCGACGCTGACAAACGCTGAGATGACCCGCGACGGCACTGGCACGAGCAAGAGCGAGTCGTTGAACGCAAGCAAGCGACTCGCAGCCGAGCTGATCACTTGGTTGATCTCGACATACTCCAACACGGTGTTGTTGGCAAGCATTCTCTCCAACATCGACACGTACTCTTCGTCTCGGTCTTGAGGCGGCAGCACGAGCTCTTCAAGTGTCGTCGCTAAGGGCGTCATAGGATCCGCGAGCGTTTCCAGCAGCGGCATCACGCCTTCGAATTCAACAGATTCGAGCCGTAAGCGACGCAGGCTGCATTTCCCGTCGCTGAATGCGCCAAGAAGCGGACCCGTATCCGGGACATAGGCCAACAGCGTCTCGAGTTCTTGGAAAGAGTGAAGCAGCTGACCCACACTTCCACCGTCCATACCAGGGACGCGGAGCAGAAGACATTTCAGAGGCGATGGAAGCCAGCGCGTCAAGACGCTGGCAAATCTCCCAGCGCAATCGTCCGCTGTGTTGATTGCTTGGAAGCTCAGCGTCTCGAGTCTCCATAAGCGCGTGGCTTCTTCTTCACTGCGATGGACTGTTGCCAGTGCCGCTTCCATCAGCGATAGTGCGTCATCGGCGAGCGTGATGGCACAGGTTACGTGCAGCCAACGAAGCGTCTGGCTCGTCTGGCACGCCACCAGAAGTAGATGAATGGAGGGCGCGCAACCCAGCGTCCAGTCGGACCTGAGGTTCACCTTCAATTCCTCAAGGCGGCCTCCTCGTCGTAGCGCAGAATCAACCAATCGTGGCATCACCACACTCGAAGCCGAGATCTCCAGCGCGACGGGCGGCTTCGTGGGATGCGGACGCAGAAGCGCCTCGATCGTCGCTTGGTTCACCGTGGCATCAGCATCAGCGCCGTTTATTCCGCACTTCCGCA
This sequence comes from Pythium apleroticum, assembly GCA_023337875.1. Lineage (NCBI taxonomy): Eukaryota > Oomycota > Peronosporomycetes > Pythiales > Pythiaceae > Pythium > Pythium apleroticum. Next base: position 4,636 of record JAADXN010000249.1, on the reverse strand, counting down.
GTTCGATTCCCAGCGCCTCAATTTTCTCCACATCGGTGGCCAAACCGCGACAGCAAATCACCCCCACGTCTACCAGGCGATAGGAAGCGCTCGCGCGACGTTCCCCGTGGGATGTTTGGACGTTGTTTGTCGCTACGATCGCTGAAAGCAAAGCATGAAGCCGATCCAAGTCGAGGCCAACGTCGTAGTCGACAAGACGCAGTGACAGCGGAATCTGGAAGCCGTCAAGTCGACCTCGCGAGTCGAGTTCGTGGAGACGGCGCTTGGTGTCCTCATAGCTGGCCACCGTGGCTCTCGTTTGGTCACTCGCAGTGGCGTATGCGCCGCCGGCTGTTGCGAATAATGATGCGCAGACTGGATCCACAAGTACGCTTGTCATTGGTTCCGGCCACTCCACAGTAATCCCCGCGCCCATTTCCTCCAAGTGGAATGGCGAGCACGGGGTTGCCCGACTGCCTCTTGAGCAGCGCCCACACGCCTGGCTCGAGGCGCAGGGCCAGCGCCACGATCTCCATCGCGCAGCTCAGCTTCACAAGTTTATTGTGGTTGGCGAGCTTAGCTTCGTCGTCGTCATCGTCATCGTCATCGACAATGCGACCGAATGGCTCGACTACGAAGCGGTTCACCCTCGGGCGGAACGATGTCGTTCGCGAGACCTCCGATCTTGGACTGGCTGATCGAAGCGCCTCAAGCCACGGCGCCAACAGCTCTTTCAAGCACTCACTCATCGTGGTCTGGTGATAAATGGCGAGTGAAGGGCGAGAGGACCGAGGGCATCCAGTTGGGCGAAAGGAAATTGAGAGGACAGGGATTCGAGACAAGGCGCGGGATCAGAAGAAAGATTCGAGAAGGTTTTTGAGGGAGTTTCTCTCACAAACCACGCCAAAAATCCGCTGCCACCGACCATTTGCACATTTGGCACCGCGATGAACGACAGCAAGTGGGACTTCCTCGCGCCGTGGCTGAGGATCCTGGCTCCCGTGGTGTTCGTACCAGACGCCAAGAAGTGCTCGAGCTGCAGCGATGACGATGACTACAGCACTCTGCAGCCTCGCGTGCGCTACTTGGGCATCAATCCGTTCGACCTGATATGGCGACCCGAATTGAGGAAAGAGAACGGAGAGCTTGACGTGAAAGCGTGGGTGGCCATCGGCTGTGCTATGGATCTCGTGGCGCTCGCGCTTCATCTGGATCCGCGCGTGTGGGGGCTGATCCGAGACCGGTCGGGAAAGCCGCTGCTGGATATGACGGTGTATGACCCCAAGGACCTCGGCGCCGGTATCATGGTGAAACTCACGGCGATGAAGGCGCTTTCGAACGTCTATCCCTCGCTGTTCCTGCTGGACGAGACCCAACTGGAAGAAGACCCCGAGCTACCGTACGGGGCCGACCGTGATCGCTTGGAGAAGATGTTTGGCGACAGGAAGACCCCGCTCATCGACTTTCGAATTCCTCTGATCGTTGACGCTGTAGATGGGGATGATATCGTCCCCGTCAGCGCCTTGCAAAACTTCTTCACGTCGTTGCAAACATCGGCGCCACTCATTTGGATGCTGCGGCTCAGGGCCAGGTACCGACTCAAGGGTGTGCTCGTAGCGGCCTGTGAGGGCACGCGGTCTGAGTTTATCAAACTGGAGCAATCTGGTGTGGCCATCAATGGTGTGATCTACTCGTACCGGCTCAGCCACTCATCGCTGGAGTCGCTCTTGATCACGCCTGCGTTGAAGGTCGTCAAAGTTTGGGCGATCAGCAACGAGTCTATGGCTTTGCTCTTCACTGCGCTGAGCTGTGGTGGCTCGCGCATCAGTGCTCTGACAGTATGTGTCAATGCGACTCTTGATCTGAATCCGTTGGCCCAGGCATTGCTGCTTACCAAGGACAGATGAACTTCACTACGTCGTCTCGAAATCGACGCGTGCGACGTCTTACGCCACGTGTGCACGTGCGAAGCGGTGGTGAAGGCAATCGAGGAATGCCTCGCATGGCCCACGCCGCCACGCAGTGTTGCTGCGAAAAGTCCCCAAAATCGGATCGAATGGTGACGTGGTTTCGCTGCTTGGGAGCGTTGGCGTCAATGGAAACACGGTGGTGGTCGCACGCCCGGGCACTGTCGCAGCTGAGGTCATGCGCGATGACGTGAAGGTGTTGGAGGCCACAGACGAGAGCAAAGTCCCCGACGCGAAGATGACGCCCATCGAGAGCTTTCGCTTGCGAGCCAGGACTACAGCCAAGCAGGCAGCGATGATCATTTTGGAACTCGTGCAGCGCTGTCTGCCGCGAAGCCTCAAGAGTCTGACGCTTGACGTTGGTCCTCTCGATGATGCGTGCTTGGGTGTGATCCTCGAGTCTTTTCCTCAGTTGAAGACCTTGCGCATCAAAGAAGCCAGCGTGACGACAGCGGAGCCGCTTCTCGCTGCCTACGACCACCACGACTGCAAGATCCAGGCGCTAGAGCTAGGGTCGGACGACCTCGACGTGAGTCGACTCTTTTCAGCGCTGCAGGACCCTACTCTACGTATCACCGGGACGCTCAAGCAGCTGCAGCTGTCTGTCCGCACGACGACGAACCGCGTGAGGAGTTTCTGGCGGCGCTGAAGATGATGCTGCAGGCGAACCAGTCGCTCGAATTTGTCAAGTTGTGTAAAGTGGGCAAGGAGGACAAGGCGGAGATCGATGCGCAGCTGTCCCCGTTCCGCAAGGCGAAGCTACCGTCGCCGTCCAAGCAGGCGCTGGTGAGTGTGGTCTGCACAGCGAACGGCGCGTTGGGCTCGCTGGATGCGGTGATGATGAACACGATCATTGCGATGGCCGAGACGCCCCGCCAGCGCATTGTGTGTGTCGAGTGACGAGCTGCCACGCAACAATACGAGTCGCGCGGATCTTTTCTTTTATCTTTCCAAAAATGTATCATCTTCATCAACTACTTCCACTCAACATTCATACTTGTCTCCTACGTTTGCAAACTCAGCTCCCAGTTTCTCTAAGAGGCGAAAAGCTGCCAAACCGGCGCCAGAAGCGACACCCGACTTCCACACAGCGGCGGGCTCGACGATGTTGCCGTGGCCCTCGGCGCCTGGCACAGCCGTGAGAAGCGCGACGACGGTAGCGAGTGTGACGGCTGCGTGCATGCTTGGGAGGCCGAAGGTGCTGGAGGAGATGAAGACGCCGGAGAGAGAATCCGGGAATGAATGGAGACGTTGCAGGGAGCATCGGAAGCGCTCCAACCAGCCTTCTATGACGACTGAATGGATTTCGAGGGCTCATCTAGTTCACCCACTCGTTGTTACTGATGGGCGAAGTGGATGTACCCCATAACCAACGGAAGTAGCCTTTGAAGCTGCTACACGACTATCCCGAGATCACCTTTGATAGATGATACCCTGCGTCCAGCTATCATGCGAAGGTATCACTTCAGGCAGGAGCCATTCAACCAGCGACAGAACCGGTAGAAACGCAGACTCCATCGAAAAGTCAAAAGGCAACTGACTCGACTCGACTCGACGGAGAATGCCCCGCTTCGCGCGCCGCCGTGGCAAGCCTCGCATCGTGTGGCGCGTGGAGCCTGACGCCTCGTACTGCGACGTCTACGGTCTGCAGGCGCGCGGCGAGCCGGCCTTTGAGGACGCCGCGGACTACGCGTGGCAGCGGCAGCGCCACCTGAACTGGGACTGGTCGCTCGAGAGCCCCTTCCAGTCGACGTTCTCGAGCAAGATCCACGCGATCCGCTGGGGGCTCCAGGTGTACGACAAGGGCGCGACTCTGTACCAGATCAAGACCCGCGGGCTGCGCACGGACAGGGGCGACCAGCGAGACGAGCTGCTCGTGGTGGGCGACATCCCGCCGAAGAACGTGCAGAAGATCATGGTGCTGGAGGACGAGTACGAGCTGATGATGGAGCGCCAGCGCCAGCGCTTTGAGGCGTCGGAGGAGGACGAAGAGGAGGAGGAGGAAGAGGAGGAGGGGAGCGGCGACGGCGGAGGGTACGGGCGGCGAAAGTATTAGGCGGGCGTGGAGGGAGACAGATGAGAGGATGGATGGTTGTGACGAAACGAGACCGACTAGGAAGTGTGAACACGGACGAACATGTACTGGTCCTTTGACGTCGGGCAATAGCAAATGGCTCACGATGCATGTGATTTGAAGCGAAGAGTCCACTTCTGGAAAGAGGACGCAGGCTAAAACAGGGCGGGCTCGTCACTCGATGCACACGAGCCGAGGCCGCGGCCTTTCGGCCATTGCCATGATCTCGTCCACTGCATCAGCTGTCAGCGAACCCAGTGCACCTTTCGTTGCATCCATCGACGTCCTGCGGATCACACTGAGCAACGCCAGTCTGCGCTGCGAGCTCAGCGCCGCTCGACGGAACTCGCTCAGCTGCGCGTCGATCTCCGCCTTGTCTTCCTGCCCCACTTTGCAGATCTTGACAAACTCGAGCGACTGGTCCGCGCGCAGCATCTTCTTCAGCGCCGACAAAAACTCCTCCCGCGGCTCGTCGTCGTACGGACAGTTGAGCTGCAGCTGCTTCAGCGTCTTGGCGACAGTCGTCGAGGCGTCTGCCAGCGCCGACAAGAGACCGCCCACCTCCAGGCCGTACGCGCCCAGCTCCAACGCCTCGATCTTGCAGCTGCCGCTCTTG
>JAADXN010000248.1:0-32692 GCA_023337875.1 Pythium apleroticum | reverse complement strand
TGGTGCTGGGCTTTTTCCGTGGTACGTTTGACGTCGAAGCCGTGAACGCCGTTGTTTCAGCTCCAGCAGCTTCCAATAACAAGGATGAGCGTATCAAATCGCTCTCATCGCAGTCCGGTTCGAGTTCGAACTTCTTCCCGATGTACGCGTACGCGAGGAACCATCTCAAGTCATCGGCTCGTGACGATGAAACGTATTCTATTAGAAGCCTCGGCTCCGAGCTCGAAAGAATCGACGTGTTCGGCTTTGACAACGAAGGGGCGATGACCAACGACAGCTACTACTTGTTGGATCTGGAGAGTTCAGACGAGATCAAGGCACGATCTGTGAAAGGTTTGTGTGTTGAGGAGACCAGTGGGATAAGTGTGATGACTAACGATATTTGTTTGTAGTCGCAAACGCAAAGGAGGCGCTTTCCCAGCTCCACCAATGGTCTCTTGTGGAGTATGATTCTCGCACGAAGCGGTATCGAATGCACAACCTCGTTCAACTGTTTGCCGAGGACGAAGCTTGTCGAATGGAGCAAGAAAACGATGAAACGGATGAAGTCGAAGACGCGGAAAACAAGGACTCAGTGAAGCTCAAGCTCTTGGAGAAAGAGAGGCTCCACATGCCACTAGGACGCGAGCTCGTTCTAGCATGGAAGCGGAGGTTTGTTCGCTACTACTGCATGGTTGTGGCGAAAGCCTCTCATGCCTACCGCTTCGAAGGCACTCTCACGCTCTTCGACAAGGAGCGACCCAACATCGAGTCCGCCATGCGTCTTGCCCATGAGTTGACTGTGCAAAGTATCGATCGTGTCCGCGAAGCGAAGTCTGCTCGTCAGCAAGAGCTCTTTGAAGAATCTAGCCTCACTGCCGACGTCAGCAGCGAAGTGCAAGACCCGTCGGAAAACGGAGAGGCGAGCGACAGTACCGAGTCGACTCGAAGCGTGCGCGACTCGTCCATCGTCGACGCACTCCTGTACAGCAACCTTGTCGTGCGGAGTCGGTTCATCTTCAGAACTCGGGTCGAGCCTAAGAGACGCATCCAAGTCCTCACGTCGTGCTTGCAGTTGTCGCGTGAGACCCGGTCGTTGAACTGCTCGTGTGGCTGTATCGAGAATGATCCTAGTCTGCTGCTCTGGGATATCGAGGAAGTCAAGTACGACCGCGAGCTCGACATCTTGGATCGTTTGCCCTCCTTCGAAGAGAAGCAACCCCCACTCCAAATCAATGGTGGCTGCTCGTGCGTGGGGATCCGCGAGCTGATCGCGCTCGAAGCTCTGGTCCTCACCGATCTCGGCTACGCGTACTGCGATGCGACGGATTGGATTGCTGGCGAGTACTATTACCTCGAGGCGCTGCGGCTACAACGTGAAGTCTTGGGCTGGTCGGAGCATGCCCAGCTCGCAGATGTGCTCAACCAACTGGGAATCTGCCTGAGTACGCGGTGGGGGTTCCTCGCCTTCAACTCCTGGCTGCTGCAACACGCAGAAAAGCTGCTCAAGGGCGGGCTGCACATGCGTAAGAGGGTGCTTGGTGAACAACACCCTGAATACGCGACGAGTCTCAACAACCTCGCCAACTTCTATCGTCACTGTGGGCCAATCAAGAAGAAAGTGCACGGCCACTCGGGACAAACCCAAATGACCGACAGCGTGGGTGACCTGAACGACGCCAGACCGATTCTGTCGAGATCAGAGAGTAGCACCGACTCGTACTCGGACACAGCGAGTGAAAGCGTGGTGAGTGTCGACGGCAGCGACTTCGGCTCCAACTCAGCGGAAGAAGCCGCTGAAGAGAGTGAACCCGACATCGAAGGCATGTATCGAGACTCACTGGAGATCCGAGAGGCAGCCATGGGCAAGAACCATCCGCAAGTGGCTCAGAGCTTGAACAACCTCGCGTTGTTTCTCTCGAGCAAACTGGAAAACAGCAACCTGAGGTACGATCCGCTGAACTGTTGTCGAGTCCATCCACCGTCTGACAATGGTGTTTTACGTGACAGTGACTCGGAAATCCAAGTGCAACGTGGCGAAATTGGCAAGCTGTTTGGCCGTGCGTTGGAGATTCGCCGCAGCACACTGGGCAATGCCAGCTTGGAGACGGCAGCAACACTGAGCAACATCGGCAGCTTCAAGCGACTGCTGGTAAAACGATGACCCTCCCTTGTTGTGGATGCTATTGCCACACTGACTTCGGTTTTGTGTGAATAGCGAGAGTGGGAAGACGCAGAAAACCATATCAAAGAGGCGTTGAAGATCACCGAGCGCTACTTTTCTGAAGGCAGTCCGAGAACGGCGCGAATGTACATCAACTTGGCCCGTGTCTACAAGGACCAGCACCGCTTCGACGATGCCATCGCTTGCTTCACGAAAGCCAAGGAAATCCGAGAACAGCTCTTCCTCGACTCGCGCGAAGTCGGTTTCTGCATCGGTACGAGCGGGTACGATAGGCAGCACCTATTGGCATGATTCTGACGGTGACAACTCGATTCGCAGAGCAAATCGGCAAATGCCAGCGCCTCCAGGGCAAAGAAGAAGAGGGGCGGCGCACTGAAACCAAAGGGCGGCAGATGAAGCGGGTAGGAACGTCGGCTGAGGACGACATTGAAACCATTTCACGGGGCGAGTCCGGTGTGGCAATCCACCACGTTGACCGCGTCAACGTGATCGACATCGTTGATGAGGAGGTTCGTGCCTCTAGCCCCAAGTCTCAGCTGTGGATCGGGACTACACTAATTTTTTTTGTGTTGATCCCGGCAATGTGAAGGCCCTTCTCTCACGCAAGTTTAACTTCGGAGGAAGACTTGTTGGCGAGCGTGGCATCCACTTGAAGAAGATCGAAGCCATTTCGTGGGCCCAGCTTCGCTACACAGGCAAAGCTTTGCCGGGCGCGACCAAGCAGTACCATCATACGACTCACGGTGACTCGTACATTAGGATCATCGCCACGTCGGAGCAGGTACGGCTGCACTCGGTTGGTCTGGTCCTCTCGACTTGTGCACTGACTTTGGTGATGGTAGATGATGGAACGCGCTCGCAGTATGTGCGTGTCGCTGCTTCGTGACATGAAACACCAATGGGAACAGTTCCTGAGCGAAGGCCACGCGTACCGGGCTCCTCATGGCCACCAGAGCAACCACCATCACAGCAGCCGCCACGCCGGCCAGCCAACGAGCGACACCACTCACCATCATCATCAGCGGTCTCGCTCGCACCTCCACCGCCGCCCTCTGCATGCGTCCTCCTCGTCGGGCGGCAATCGCGGTGGTGGTGGTCACCATCTACACCGCTCACGCGGCGGCCACACAAGCCACTAAGTGTTCGCATATCACGAAATCGATGTCATGATGTCCGTAGTCACTGTGTTGTGTTGACCTCTCCCCAACATGGCTACACTCGATCTTTGTCTGGCCAATTCTCGATGTCACTCTGGAATAAGGTCACTATAATGAAACGACGACTCCTCAGACAAAGTGGGTCACCCAGAAAGTGCCCCACATCACGATGTGGGTCAAGGCATGATCCTCAGGAGCTGTTCGTCTTCCCAGATGCGCACGCTGGCTATTCGGCCCCGAAGTCGCCAAGAAAGATACAGGCGCCGCTGCCTCTTCGCATTGGCCACCGCAGTGTGTCGCGTTCCTCGGCCTTCCGCTTGACTGCCATTGAGACACTAAGTGGACGTCGCAATGGGCCAGGTGTGTGCGTGTCTGCAGCCTCGCCACCGGAAGAAGCGCGAGCGGCGGCTCTCGGACGCGAGCACGGAGCCGCCCGACTACGACTCGTCGCTCAATGGCGAGTACGGAGACGACGGCTTCAGCAGCGACGGCGACGAGATCCACATCCTCATCGACAGTGGCGGCGTGGGCGAGAGCGACTCGCTGCTGCCCGTCGGACAGCGAGGCACTGTGATGACCAAGCGCTCGTCGGCCAAGTCAGTGATGCTGCGCACGCAGGCGACGACCACTGAGACGACAGCAGCAGCGGACGACGGAGATGGAGGCAATGGAACAAAGATCATGGGCGACCAGCACGCGAATCCGCTGAGTGACGAAGAGCAGAGGCGCATCATGGACGTGCTGCGCTCGTACCAGAAAGTGACGGGCGTCGTGGACCCTGGCCAGCTTGACCTCGAGTGCGTCATGTGTCTGGACACGTTCTCGAGTGAGAACCCCAAGGTGCGCACACTGTGTAGCTGTGGCGTGAACCGCACGAATTTCCATCTGAGCTGTCTGCTCGAGTGGCTCAATCGCGACGCCAACTGCCCCGTGTGCCGCAAGTACCTGTTCTACGAAGAGCCGTGAAGACTCTGAACGCACATGTACATTTTAGGCGCTGCTATCAGTGCTATCGGCGTCCAAAATGGGTATCCAGGGCCGCAATTGGTCGCGGAAGACGGCGGAAAGCGACACGGCGACCAATCCGATGACGGCAGCGCGCACGAGCAGAGATGACTGCGAGACAACTCGCAGTGAGACCACAACAGGACACGGAGAGAGCAAGCATTCCCGGAGAAACTCACCCAGTTCCCTGATTTCAAAGCAGAGTCGTCGGCTGGAACAATTGGGTCGCGCTTCCGATACAGTGCTGGCGGCAAGAACTCTTGGTCGATCGAGCGGAAAGGAGAGTGGAACGGGAACGGGAACAACGCGTACGTCGACAATCTACGAGGGAAGACGCCATCATCAATAACGTCGCAGCTATCCACGCACATGCACGAAACGGTCTCACCTCAGTTCTGCTTCGTGTTCGCTCCCAGCGAGTAACTGAGTGGGAGGGTACCGATGGAAGATCAAAGCCGCGCGAGGGATGATCCGCTCGATCTCCATAGTCTGTGGTAGCTTTGCGAGCAGACCGTGAAGGGTACCGAAGTCGCACTCGGTATTGAGTACGCGGTGGTGAGCATCGAGCACCACAGCCGCGCTCAAGTAGAGAATGAAGAGCGGGTGGGAGACCAGCAGCACATCGTAGAGGCGCGAGACGTCCGACAGTCGGCTCAGTTGGTGCGCAAACCATGTGATCATCCACGGCAGAGCAAAGAACGGCTCGACCTGATACGGAACAATCAAAACCAATCAGTACTTGACGCCACGACTCTCTTTCGAGCAGCAGCGACCGACTCACGCCAGACTCCTTGATGTGCGCAAACAACGCCGGGTCTTCGGACTCGATCAGCGGGTACAGCAACCGCGTCGCGTGGAGCACGAGCTCGAAGTTTTTGCGCATGGGCTCTCGCTGGTAGGTGGCGCTGAACTGGCGCACCGTGCGAAACGCGAGCTGGTCGCCCAGCACGAGCAGGAACACCGAGCATACGTCGTGGTATCCCTGAGTAGAAGACTGTGAATATATACTCACGCACAATGGACAAAGCGATTGACGAAGCACTGTACCTGGTAGTAATACAAGTCGGGGTTGTCGACGAGCACGGCGTTGATCACCTGCGTGAGCTGCTGCCGCTTCACGCGCCGCTCGGTCTCTCGAATGCCCGTCACCACGTCGTAATGCCTGCCGTCATAGCCATCATATCAGCTCAGCTTTCCACTTATAACACAATCATTATTGCATGAAATCGACGTCGGTTGTCCTCACCACATGGAGCGGTCGATATCTTTTTGGATCTGCTGGTCGTCTCGATGCGGCGCATTCGTTTTGGTGAAGTGGTGCTCATTCTCCCTCGCCACTGGCTTGAAGTCCGCTCCCCCAAGAAGAATGGGCCACAATTTGCGGCGGATCTCGTCTGAAACGAAGCCATGGGGCGAGAACGCGAGTTCTCGTAGCTGCTGGAAGAGTGGATCCGCAGCTGGATCCTCGGACGTTGCCGGCGATTCCTGCAGCGAGTGGAGGCTCGCTACGAGTGCACGTAGCTTTCGCTGCTTATGCTCGAGCTGGAGCTTTTCGCGGTTGGATCGCACGTGCACGAACGCGCCCTTGGCTCCTGCAGCGGGGCTCGACGCGCGCTTCTTCGCCTTGGCCATTTTGGCAAGTGACACCTTCGCGGTTCAACTGCACAACGGTTGGGAACAATAAAACCTACCGGACGGGATGTATTTAAACCTGACCCATGAGGTTTATAGGAGTGGCTTCGCCAATAATGGGCGTGTCGGCAATAAAATGGACGACGACAGCGGAACCTCTCGGTAGCAGAGTGCTTTGCTGGATCGAGAAGAGGCATGTATTAGTCTTATAGCTCTTGATGCTTGCGTGCCTAGTGATCTTGGTTGGTTCCTACTTGTATTCGGCATGGTCTCGAAGGAATCGACTGAATTCCTTCCATGGTGGTGGTGATGATGATGATGGTGACTTGTGCGTTGAGCGAGACCTGACGGGCTTACTGGAACAAGCCCCAGTCGTTCACGCTAAACGACTTGACCACTTGCTTAAATATCTCAGCACCGATCTCGGCGTTATTCTCGAACTGGAACGCATCGCGACTGCTGCTTGCGTCGCTGATTCGCAGTGGCACCGACACCGAGATCACCACATCCGTCTCCACACTGGGGAGTCTATTGGTTCATGACAAATCGCTCATTAGTTAAAGCAGCCCGCCTCTGATGCGCAAACCTCAATCGCAAACTCACCGAACGTTGCCGACGTAAACGCGCACGACGTTCTTCGCCGCCTCGCCTTCCTTGAACTTGGCCACGCGCTGATCTCCAACGAACAAACCAACCGTGTGCTCACGATTGATAGAAGGCGCGTTCACACTGGCTGGTGTGAGCACCTCGCTGTGCAGCAGCGCCACGTCGTCCGGGGCGCATCCGTTCGAGCTCGCGATCTCGTTGAAGAAGTACTTGGCGCTCTCGTCATTGCTCACATCCGCCTCGTACTGCAGCAGCTCAATGATCACGCACTGATCAGTCTGCGCATTGGCAAAGACCTCCTGGTTGTCGGGCACTTGACGGAACGTGCTGCACGAAATCCACAACGTCAGAATCGCATCACTCGAGGTCATGTCTGGATCTAAGCTCTCAGCGCAATGGCGCAGACGTCACTGCCGACGCTGCTGCAACCTCCGCAACGCAGCCATACAGTCGCTGTATCGTACCTCACATCGGCAAAGCCATCAGGGATCGCGCAGGACAGCGCGCCGCCGAACAATGGAGTCGCGCTCATGTCTGCTTGGTACACTTTTCACGAATGGCTCCGTTCATTTCGATTCGAACCGCATTCGACCCAGCCACAGACGACCATCACTCATGGGAACCAACCTTGATTTGCATGCGAACCAAATATATCACCTTATTCTGGACACATTTTCAACCCAAGGCATCATAAATCAGTGGGTTCATTTCCATTCTAGAAACGAGGGATGCGTAATTACGGTTGTGACTCCGTGTTTTTACGAATCGGTATCTATCTGTCTGTTCGTATCCTTTCCTTCCACGGACGTTGGTTGGAAAAGAGATCGCTGGCGGAATCCGAATTGGCCGCGAAGCGACATCCCGCAAGCGACACCAGAGCCCACAGCGCAACGCTAAGCACACTATGAAGGTAGACCGCTGCAGGATACAGAGCTGTGCGTGTGTACAGCAACTCACGGTGCTGCGTTGGTAGATTGAAGAAGTCCAGTCGACAACCAAGACGGCGCGGATCGCCTCCCACACGCACGTGAAGGGCCTCGGCCTGGATGCTGAAGGCACTGCGCTGCCGATTGGCTCCGGTCTAGTCGGTCAGGAGAAGGCGCGAGAGGTAGGCTCTTCGAACGTGGTGCTTGATGGCTCTGTGAGTGCAATATTGACGGAGTTGTGTGGATATAGGCTGCCGGAATCGTCGTGGAGCTGATCAAGTCGAAGAAGATGGCTGGCCGTGCACTGCTGCTAGCCGGCGCGCCTGGTACCGGCAAGACCGCCATGGCGCTTGGCATCTCGCAGGAGCTTGGTCCCAAGGTGCCGTTCTGTCCGATGGTTGGCTCGGAAGTGTACTCGTCCGAGGTCAAGAAAACGGAGATCTTGATGGAGAACTTCCGTCGCGCGATTGGCCTCCGTATCAAGGAGAACAAGGAGGTGTACGAAGGAGAAGTCACGGAAATGACGCCAGAGGAGACGGAGAACCCACTCGGTGGCTACGGCAAGACGATCTCGCATGTGATCGTCGGACTCAAGACCACGAAGGGCTCGAAGCAGTTGCGTCTCGACCCAAGCATCTACGAGTCGCTGCAGAAGGAGAAGGTCTCAGTGGGCGACGTGATCTTCATTGAAGCAAACAACGGCTCCGTGAAGCGTGTTGGCCGTTCGGATGCGTACGCGACGGAGTACGATCTGGAGGCGGAGGAGTACGTGCCGGTGCCAAAGGGCGACGTCCACAAGAAGAAGGAGTTGATCCAGGACGTGACGCTCCACGATCTGGACGTCGCGAACGCCCGGCCTCAGGGCGGACAGGACATCATGTCGATGATGGGCCAGATGATGAAGCCGAAGAAGACGGAGATCACGGAGAAGCTACGCACGGAGATCAACAAGGTTGTGAACCGCTACATCGACCAGGGCGTCGCCGAGCTTGTGCCAGGCGTGCTCTTCGTTGACGAGGTCCACATGCTGGACATCGAGTGTTTCACGTACTTGAACCGCGCGCTGGAGTCGACGCTCGCTCCCATCGTCGTGTTTGCGACCAACCGCGGCGTCTGCACGATCCGCGGCACTGAGATCTCGTCGCCTCACGGCGTGCCGCTCGATCTGCTCGACCGCATGCTGATCATTCGCACGATGCCGTACTCGGTCGAGGAAATGGTCCAGATCATCAAGATCCGAGCCGAAGCCGAGAGCATCAAGCTGAACGAAGAGGCCACGCTGCGACTGGGCGAGATCGGCGCGTCGACGTCCCTGCGTTACAGCGTGCAGCTGCTCACGCCGTCGCGGATCTTGGCGGAGACACAGGGCCGCACGGAAGTGGCGGTCGATGATGTCGAGGAGATCAACGAGCTGTTCAGCGACGCCAAGCGGTCGGCACAGGCGCTCGCACAGAGCGACGGATACCTTATGTAAGCACACGCCCGGTAATGCACAACAAGATTTCATCCCACAAGCACACTTGAACTTGCTCGCCATTTGTGACATTTATGATGGAGACTCGATTTCACTCCCAGCAAAGCGACGATCATCACGGCGCCAAGTTGCTGCACGAGCTGGCTCTAACACGCATCTAGCAACCGAAAAAGAACGGAAGACGGCTGTGCGAGGCTCGCGACAATCCAGGTTCAGCTCTTTTAGGAGCGGTTACCCGGTCCAGGCAGTCGGCCCGCCAGGCCGGGCAGCGCGTTGAGTCTCATGTGGAGCACGTCCTTGATCTACGAATAGTCGCACTCGTTTCTCAAGTCAAAATGTTCATCACTAGAGCACAGGCCCAAATCTATTTGCGCGTGTTGGCAGCCGGGTGAGGCATCTCGAAGTCGGCTTGGCGACGCATTATAATTCAACTCGCTATGACCCGGCTCCTCACAAATGCGCCACGACGCTTGGTGGCATGGAGCGCCTTCAATTGGGCGATTTGGGCGTCTGTACTGTGCGTCATCAGCTCCCAGTTCCTCGGCATCGTGTGGGATTCGGCGGTGACGTACAGACATATCCTGTTCGGCCGCAGTCCGCTCGAGCCGATGATGGATCTGCAGGGCTTCAACGACGAAGCCTACTCCGACCGTTCAGTCGTGTGCATCAAGGAAGCCAACTCGTTTAAACCCAAGCAGCTGAGCAAGGCCCTGGCGGACCCTACTCTCTCCGTAAGAGTGGCTGATTTGTCGGTCGTGGATGGCTACCGCGTGGTCAAGCGAGAGAGGATGACATTCAGTCCGGACATCTACGCCAGCTACGTGCGATTGTGTGACCGATTGGGACTCACTCTTACGGCGATCCAAGACAGCTGCACCGCGCTCGGCTACAATGTGACTCGCGAAGGCCTTCGGATCGTTGACGATATCAAGGCCAGCGCCAGAATGCTGGATATACCGAGCGCCTTGCCCATTCTCATCCTACCGTTTTGAGACAACACTCTCTCAGCACACTTTGTCATACCGTCCGCAGACGGCACTGCATGTGATGTCTCCCTCGACGGTGTGTATCAGTCGCCAGCATCGACTTTCGGACTTTTGCGAGCCGTGCCACGTTCAGTTCGCATGAACACGGCTGAAGCGTGGCTGCAGAAGCCCGGAGGAAAGTGGCGCCATGGGTGGTACGAAGACAACACCGGGGTGCCGTGGATCTCCAACATGGCCACGTCCACGAATGGCAGCTGGTTGGACGTCAAGATCCGCTATTTCGACACGCTGGCCAACAAAGAACTTGACCACACTCCCGCGGTGTTTGGCATTTCTATCGAGACGTGGGGCCGGTCGTTCAAGACCAAGTCCGAGACTGTGAAAGTGGACCAGGCGTTTGTTTCAAACGGCAGGCGCTTCGGTCTCTTCTTCTTGGAGGCACATATGAAGCTGACGACTACCAACGCGTATTCGCTCGAGACATTCATCTCCAACATCTCTCTATTCCTGCTGTTATTCCGCTGGTTCGTTTCGATGACGGCCATGCTCATCAGCTATCGGAAGGGTGTCTCCGGTTGGCAAACCACAGGTCTTGGCTGTCTCTCGAGCTCCCGTACCTTCAACATTCTCCCCGTCATGCTTCTGCCGCGACTCAAGATGATACTCACGGTGTTCTGCACGACGGGTTGCTACTTCGAAGGCCAGCAGCGAGCACTCATGGATGCGTGGCTCGTCATGTACCCGGGCATCGTCGAGCTACTCTTCCTCTACTACAGCATACTCAACATTATCGGCAAGGTCACGTACAGACGCATCTCGGACGCACTGTTCGGGCCGACATTGCTGCTTTTGTGGGCGATGCATTTCTTTCGACTTGAGATCGCGCAAAAGAGGTGGTTTGGGATCGACGGACGCATCACGACTGTGCTCTTGTCAGCTGATGTCGATGCAGTCACGCTCCCCGACTTTATCACGACCGACGTCGCGTTACGACTGAATGGCAACGTGCTCCCTCTGCTGCTCCTCAAGCTCGTTGCTCTTGCACTAAGCTTCATACCACTGCTTATGGGGGAGAAGATGACGATCACCAGCTCAAAATATCGATACTTCGCGCCGTGCACGATCGAGACTTCGTTGGCGTTACGCGCCAGCAACGTTGGAGGACTGGGAAGATCTTCAGTGTATGCCACGCTTCGATGCGTAGATCCACGACCTCGTGTTGGGGGAGCCATAAATCGTATCGTGCAACTCACCCAGCGTATGCCTTCGATATCACGCATCTTCTTTGGGTCTGTGGTGAAGCCGACATCACAAGTTGCGGAGTCTCGCACAGGAAGTCCGTCATGTACTCACGTTCTGCTCAGCTACGAGCTCAATCGACTCGGGTACTTGGTGTTCGGAGGCAAGTTCCTCATCTCGTACGATGATTGGTATGTGCTCTCGTCGATGGCACCGCTGCGTGTGATTGAGCGACTGTGGAACTATCGCATCAGCGTCTTCGACGTGGCCAAGAGCGACGACGGCCCGTACTTCGAAGTGAGTGGGCACCCGCGCATGTGCCGACTGGACGACCCGCAGCTTCGAGCCATTCCGTTCTACGACGTGACCGTGTGCTGCTTCAAGTAGATAGACACTCCAGCAAGTCAATTTACACGCTGAAGTCCCCTTCCCCCTATTTCTGAATCTGATATATCTGAATCTGAGTGCTTTTCTTGCTGAAGAGGCGGGCGATTTTGCGAATGCGGGCGCGAATCATGGCCAAGAGAGGCGCCGTGAAGAGCCGCGTAGTGCGCTATTTGAGTACGCAGATCCTCAGACGCACGCTCGTATCCACCGCCAGCGAGAGGGGCCATGGAGACGCTGCGACGCAAGCCCGTGGCGCGAGAAAGCGACGTGTTTGCCGCGCTTTTCCCGCGCGCGCTCACGCCGCAACATGACGCCGACAAACTGCCGCTTCTGCGTGAGAGCGACGAGATCCGGAGCCCCACGTCGACAGCAGCTAGCGGATCACCGACGGACGGCAAGCGCCCTCCGAAGCTCAGCGCGCTGGCGCCCAAGACGCCGCGTTCGCTCATGACGTCGCTGCCCATGACCGAAAACGACTGCACGGTCGTGTGGAAGTTTCTCTGTGACTGGGTCAAAGCACAGGTACAACTACCGCTGTATTCTGTGAAGAGGAATCTTCTGACGTGTAGCGTCGGCTGTAGATCGCTATGGAGGCCCCAGCGACCATCCCGGGGCTCGGCACGGTGTCGCTACGGGTCCAGGCGCTCAAAATCCGCATGCCGTTCTTCGGTCAGTGGATCTGTGATGCCAACATCCGGCTCTGAATCCCAACTAACCCAATTCTTCACTGTTTCAGACCCAGATCGGGCCTTCTTGGACAAGCACGGACTCAGCCTCGAGTCGTCAACGACACTAGGGCCGCTGCAACGAACAGGCTCGAGCACGACACTTGCGTCGCCTCGAATGGCCGCGTCCCAGCGTGCGAGCGACAAAGGAACTGGCGTGGACGTGTTGTCCTTCAACTTCATGGAGATGGCTGCGTGCTGTGGGAAGCACGTGGAGCCTGCCAAGGCCAAAGAGTGGCTCCAGACGCTGCTTCAAAAGCTGGGCGAGGCCATGCGCCAATGTCCGCGGGTACGTCCTCTGCTTGACCGTTGGGACTTGGATACACGATAGGTACTAACAGCGTCTCTGTGACGTTTTACAGATTGAGTTCGACTTGGGGGTCGGTGTTGTCGCGTGCACCAATCGCGTGATGGAGAGCCACATGCTGCCTCGCCACACTGTACGTCTCCACTTCTGCCTTGAGCGTGGCGCGGGTATATCTAACAGGCACGCTGTCTACCGTGGAGTAGAGCACGCCATCAAAAGTCCCGTTTGAGATCCGCACGGGCGAAAGCGTCGTCAAACGCAACCTTCAGCTCACCGCATCTCCGTCCGGGAGGACCGCACCGTCGACTTTCCTCGCCGGCTCACAGTTCTCGCCTGCGATCCGACTCAACGCAGCGATCCCAAACGATGGTTCGGCCACGGCTGCGATGTTTAAACTCGATTCACCCGGTGTGTTTCGACTCAAGTCCAAGCAGTCGCCACGCACTCTCATGGCCGTACTTCCGGGGTCACCCCAGAGTGGCACCGGCGCCTCTCCTCGGACGCTACGTCTGAGAAACCAGCCTCAAGGTGACAGCCAAGTTCCATCTAAGAGCGCAAGCAGCCAGTCGTTATCGTCGTTCCCCACCCTGTTCGACTCGATCTCACGGACCTTCTGTGTCGAGCCCGACTTGAACCTGTCGTTCCTCCAGCCATCGAATCGAATCGCTTCGAACTACTCGCCAGCCGCAGCAGGACTCATCATGGTGAAGTCAAGTTGCTCAACAGCACCCAGTCGATACAACATCAGTGCGTCCGCTCTCGGCCTCGCATTCACCGATGAGAAGCTGCCGTGTGATTCGCCCTACCCTGAGGAAGTTTCTACTCACCATGGAGCGACGAAACCTCCTAGTCGCGAGGGTCGCATTGATCACCAAGCGCCATCTGAAGAACGATACTTCGCTTATCTGAACGAGGCCAACCGCCTCATGGATGAAGCGTGGCTAGCACCGTTGGCTCCTAGCCTCGTAGAGCGGATCGTGTCGTCTGCGGTAAAGTACCTGAATGCGACACCGACTGGCCACATGAAAGCGGTTCTCCACGCTGCTCGAGACGAGTTCGTCAGCAATTACAATCTCAGCGTGAAGAAGGCGATCCTAGATTACCTGTTGCTGCGCACGGCTGCTCGCAAGCGACTAGGCATTCTTTCGGGGACTCCATCCCACACAACTCTGCCATTACGCTGGCAGTGGGGAAACAGCGAAGGCGCGAATGGGTGCATGCAAGATCTCCAGGCACTGGCGGCATCCAGCCTTCGTCGTCGCATCGCCACTAGGCCGTTCTCTCCACCACCCAAGACCAGACAGATTACTGGTGCGGCACCTCCTGCGGAATCAAGTCTGGTCATCAAGAAACGCCGCCGAAAGCGTGTCAAGGCGAGATTGGCCGCGAACTTCATGCTTTCCGACCTGCAAATCCGAGCGCTGCACTACTTGTGGTACGACTTTGAGTCGGAGCTGATACTGGTCAAGCTCCCCGACGTCGGGCAGCTGAGTGAGCGGATGGAACCAATCGACTTGTACGCATTCGAGAAGGATCAGCTCGCGCACGCCTCCCAGGTTAAGGCGTATCTGATGGAACACTGGTACGACCGATCGAGACAGGTGTTTGAGCAGGCGGTGGGTCGGCCGCAGCGTGATGTGCAGTACACGAGCGGCGAAGTGACTCGGTTGAAGCATTTCTTCGACGCTGTCGCCACACAAATGTCACTGCAGATCCGCTCGCTCATCCTCAAGTCGATCCGAGCGTATTTGGATTTCTTCGAACTGTTTGGCTCCAACAAACTTGATGTCCAAGGGGTAAAGGCGTCGCAAACACGGTCTCACTACTCCGCCCTTCTCGTCAGCCTCACGCTTCAGGAAAATGCTATCCAGGTGAGACTTGCTATGCTGTTGAGTGCTGGCGAGTCAATGGGGATCTGACTCAAAGCGATTGGCTCTTTGTATCAGTTCAAGACGCCCCTTGTCGAGATCCCGAGTATGCTACTTGGCGTTCTTCACAATCTATCGCAGCTTTTCCACAACGTGAACCGCATTGAGAAGCAGTTCCAGAGTCAGTTGGCGTCGCTCTTCTCCGCATCCAGCGTCGCGAGCAACAGTGGGATCCGCTACTCCCCGTTCCTATGGAACGTCAGCTCCCAAGAAGATGAGATCGTGGTGGCGACTATGCGCATTCGCGAGATCATTGAGAGCAATTTGAAGCAGCTCCATCAGCTTCAGGCTGAGTATGCAGAGTACGGGAGAACGTTTCTGCGTATCTCAACAATGCCAGCATTTGAAGAGCGCTTTGACGAGTGGGATGAGTCCAACAGTGAGGATGAGATCAACGAGTGGCAGCTTGAGCTGCAGCATGTGCGAGATGTGGCCCATTCGCTGGTCAAGACAACGAGCCCGTGTCGGTTTCTCAACCTATTCTGCGTCGATTGCCATCAAGTCAACAGTTCGCTACTGGCAGCATTTGCAAGGTGGTCAAACCGTCTCCTGGGCGCATTCGCGAGTCGAACTGCCCGATTTAACGCCCAGCTTCGTCAGCAGTACAAAGACGTCGCAGCGCGGCTCGCCAAGCGACCGCTTGACCTCTATGATCTGGTGGAAGCGGAAGAATTTGTCGAGCTGCTGAAGACCAATAAGTTGCGTGAGCTGCAAGTCAAGGTCGAGGGCATCAAGCATCGCATGCAGTTCTTACTGTTTCGACGTGGTGAGATCCACATCGATGGACCTGAGACGCTCGGCGGAGCGAAGGCTGCAGCGTTTGAAGTGGCCAATGAGTTGTTGGCGTCGACAGCGAAAACAATTCGATGGCGGACACACATCGAACGACTTCTCCAGGATGCAGAGGCTTCGCTCGTCGGTGAGAGAGCACGCATCGAGGCAGTGTTTCTTGCCAAACGGAACCGATTTCAAGCTGAGATTGAAGAGTTCGACGCTGAGGTCAAGAGCTTCTCGAAGAAAGGCGACCTCCGCCATGCGGCGACGTACGTCGTCCAGTTATCGAAGATGAAAGAAGCCCTCGTGGGCTTCAAGCGGCAAATGGAGTCTATTGCTGAAGAAGAGGCCAAGCTGCAGTGGAAAGGGACGGATTTCAGCAAGTTGGACGACATTGCTGAAGAAATGGAGCCGTACGAGCACCTATGGAAGACTGCGCGGGAGTTCCGCGAGCTCAATTCGCGATGGCTGCGCACGAACGTGTTTGAGCTTCAGGCACATGAAGGTCTCCAGTCTCTTCAGCAGATGATGGCAACCATTTCAAATGTTTCCAACCTACTTCACCTCAACTCGGCTGCCGCTGCGATCACAGCGGAAATGGTCAAGAAACAAATGAGCGACTTCCGAGAGAACGCCAAGCTCGTGGCTGCGATCTTGAATCCATCGGTGCAAGAGCGTCACCTGAAGGACATGTCCATGCTTCTGGGACTCACAATCGACCCACAGGAACCCATAACACTGCTCAAGCTGCTTGAGAACGGAGCCTACGACCATCTCCCTCGTATCGTGGACATCAGCGAGAACGCGACGATGGAAAAGCAAATCGAAGATGCGCTGCGAGTGATCGATTCCGCGTGGGTAGGCGTCACGATCCAGTTCAAGGCGCCGACTGCGAAGAAACGCCCTACGAAAGTACAAGCAGAGTCAGCTCCGGCAAGTTTGATGAAGGCGAGTGTGGAAGAGATCAAACTACTCGTCGAAGATCACCAGTTGCGACTGCAGACGCTGCAGTGTTTGCCGCACGCTGTTCCCTTCTTCCAAGAAATAGCCCGTTGGTTGGCGTTCCTCCACGATGTGTACCAGATCGTGGATCTGATGGTTGTGAACGAACGATTGTGGAAGCGACTCTCGCCTTTGTTCACGGCTCAAATCATAGATGAGACGACCGAAGAATTCCAGCTCTTTGGCCAAGCAGATGCGCTCTATCGATCGGCAGTCGTTCGCGTTGCGAATCAGCCTGTGTGCCGAGAGCTCGTAGCAAGCTCATTGGATCCGCTGGCGGCCTACAGCGGATTGAGCACTCAGCACATCGATCACAGCCACTTGGAGCTTCTCGACGAGCTACGTAGAAGCCAAGAGCTTCTAGAACGAGTTCGTGACACGGTCTCAGTCGGGTTTGAGCAGCGCCGTCTCCAGTTTCCGCGGTTCTTCTTCCTCTCGGACATCGAGCTGGTCACGGTCTTGGCGAGTTGTTCAGCAAAAGCCCCGCCATCGCCTCAAGACAATGACGCCGACAGCCAACTCCACGGTACGGTTTCGTCGCCTCAGCTGTGGCGTTATCTATCGCTTTGTTTCCCTGGCGTGCACCGCGTGCTTACAAACACGAACTCACCGAACAACGAACTGACCGCGTTCATCAGCGCTCACGGAGAGCAGGTGCCCATTGGCACCCCAATTGCAACTTCGGCAGTTCCGATTGTGACCTGGCTGACCAAGCTCGAGACTGCCATGATCACCATTCTCCAGGCGTGCACGCGCGCAGCGATCAGCGATTACGCTCGGAAAGAATTTCGAAAGTGGTGTCTACTGTGGCCCGAGCAAGTGTTGTGCATCACGATTATCCACACGTGGACGATGCAAGGCGAAGCCTACAACAGGAAACCCTCTCTCAGTGAGACGAGGCTCGGTTGGCAGGCAGAAATCCAAGCGCTTTCGGATAAAAGCGACGCTGTCACGCGAGAGCTCAAGGCTGCGACGGCTCCCAGCATGAGATTGAATCTGTCGAATGTGATCTTGCTGCTAAATCACTTGCGCGACGTGTCGGCGAGGATCGTCGAGGAGTTAACAGCCATGACTGATGGCTACCCAGCAAGCGTCCACGAGGAAGGCGGCTTGCACCATAGCGCGAGCAGCAAGCTCGAGTTGATTCCTGTGCAACAGCCAACGAACGCCCAAGTGCGTGAGTCAATGACGTGGCTCGCGCAACCTCGTCTCTACTACGACTCGAACGCGTCGCTCGGTGTGAAAGTGTTGTCGTTTGCGCCACTTCCGTACGGCTTTGAGTACGGCGGCAATGCGTCGCCGGTAGTGAGTGTCACTCCGTTGACGCTTCGTTGCTTCCACGCACTCGCGCTCCATGCCGGCATGCTACACAAAGGCTCGAATGTGCACAGTGCTGGTGGCTCGGGCGCGAAGACGACGTGTGCAATGGTCGCTCGCCAGTGTGGGCGTCTGTTCATCCACTTTGAGACTCAGGATTATCCGATCGACCAGCGGTTCGTCGCCCTCGTGCAGTTTCTCAAGGGATCCGTTGCGTGTGGCGCGTGGATGGTGATGGCCGACGTACAGTGGCTTCTCCCCATGGCGGAGTATGCTTCGCTCCTCGCCTCAATTTGCTCACAAGTCATGGACTGTCAGGCCGCCAGGCTGAACCAGTGCGTGGTTCTTGGAACGAAACTGAAGATGAAGAAAGGAGTCCACTTCCTGTTGGTGTCGCCGTCAATGAGGTCCGATGCTGAAGGAACGTCGACTGGCGTCGGCGAATACTTGCGGTCATTCTTTCGCCCTATTCAGCTGCAAGGTCACGATCTACGTGTGCTAACCGAGTTCTTCCTATCGCAAGCGAAGATGATGCATACGAGCGAGCTAGCCGGGATTATCACCACCGTGGTACAGGCAGTAGACCGTGAGATGGAACTGCTCTTGGATGGAGAGAGGGCCGAGTACGCGCGTGTGCTACGAGGTCACTGTACGAGTGTACGAGCTCTCCACAACCTTGCACGTCGAGCATCCGAGTTGTGTACCGAAGAGCGGTCCGTTACGTGTGCCGCCCATGGTTGGCCGCCTCAAGCGCCAAGTCTCCAAGCCTCTAGCATCACTTCGACGGCTCTCATCATGCTACCACAGGCTCACGATAAGGATATGCCCCAAGATCTAGTGCGAGAAATCGAGCGAATCGAACACAGAGCAGTTTGTGTCGCGCTACGGGAATTTGCCAGTGCGTTGGCACCAGCGCGGGCGTTGGAGTTGGTGGACAACGTGCTGCGCGATGTCGCTGTGAATGCACGCGAACTGCGCGTTTCTCGGAGCTTCCTGATCCCCGGAACATCCGCGACAGGCGCGCGAACGAGCCAGATCGAATCTGCAGTCAGCAAATCGACGCGAGTCTCAAAAGTATCTGCAGCGGAGACGATTGAGCAAATCATTCGCTCCTCTGCACTGGGAAAATGGCCGTTTCGAGTGGATACTGAGCCGTTTTGCGCCAAGGCACGGCAACTATACGAGTCACTGCAAAACAACCGAGCCGTCGTTGTCGTGGGCGATGTGCAGACTGGCAAGACCACACTCTGGCAAGCGGTGGCAGACGCCGCGTCACAACTTCATGTTGAGACGACGCAAGCTCCTGAACTGGCGAGCAGCAAGCGAGGCATCGTCAACACCGTCGTGATCCACCCCCGCGCGCTCACGCTGGATCAAATGTTTGGTTGCGTGCCACCGAACGGTGTTTCGGCGGCAGTCGATCCGCTGATCGCTCATCTTGCTCGAGAGGCAAAGGCGTCCAGTGAACAGCACACGTGGCTCGTGTTGGACGGCGATGTAAATGAAACGTGGGCCGGGCGTGTGGCACAAGCAACGGAGACACGACCTGACGAAGATGCAACAACAGACAGACGTGAGCCAACCGGACAGGATGCACGTGCACAATCTTCCCGACTTCCCGGCTTGTTGTTGCCCACCAACGGCAAGCGTCTCGTGCTTCCGTCGACTGTGCGAGTGATCGTGGAAACAACGGCTTTGAAGGACATCTCACCAGGGTTTTTGACCAAGGTTGGCTTGATCCACGTTGGAGATCTGGTGATGAGCAGTGGAAAAGTCGAGTGGCGAAGTGTCTATTCCGTCTGGAAGGCACACCACGCAGTCACCTTCGCCGCCTTGAACGACGAGTTGTTCGGTCTGCTGGACTCACTCATGGAGCAAGTGATGGACGCGAGTCTCGACTTCGTCTCTTGTAACTTTGAGCAGGAGATCCGTTTTCAGTCATACTCGGCCTCAGCGACCAGTCGACAGCTACTTTTGATGTGGCGCGTGCGCGGCCTTTTGGCTCTGCTGCACAGCTTTTTGCTGCAGTCGTGGCCCAAGTTGAGTACGATGGTGAGTGGCAAGCAGCGCAAGACGGCAATGCATTGCTACTTTCTACAGGCTGTCGTGTGGGGGATCGGCCACACAAGCATTGCAAGCGAACGCTTCAGTTTCCACACGTTTTTACGCCAGTGGATCATTCAAGGCCCCCGCAGCGCGGATTCGTCGCTCAAGCGTGCGCTCATTCTGTTTTTTCCGAGTGGGACCATGGGTTCGGCTTCCGTTGGTCTTCAAGGACTGGCGACTAGTGTCGGCACCACACAGCGAAACCTGGATTTGAGTGGCGGGACGAGTGGACTGAACCGTGAGACGTTGTACAGCTTTGGCTTTTCGGTCGAGCTCGGCTCCAAGTGGATGCGCTGGTCCGATTTGTACGAGTCGTGGCTCGCTGATCGCTGCCAACTGAATGGCGACGGTGGCTACGGTTCCAAGATGGCGGGAGGAAGAGGCAACAAGATCTCGAGCGTCCCCGAAGATGTTTCATCAGAATCGTCATCGAGTGTAACTCGTGGAAGTACGCGAGGTGAAATGCTCTTCGTCCGCACATCCAATACCTCCGCTGCGATGTTCATTCTGCATCAGTTAATGGCGACGGGATATCCGGCGCTCCTCTGTGGCCCTCAAGATTCGGCCAAGACAACGTGTGGCCGAGCGTGGCTTGATCTCCAAGCGCTTCTCGTGCAGCTCCAACGAGACGCCGACGCCGTGTCTGCTGCAACATCAGTTGCTGGAGATGGGGGCGCCTCGCAAGAGTATGAAGCGCCAGTTCCGAGTGAGCATATCTACTCGGGGCTCTCAGTGACAGCTCGCTCCGTTCTCGAGCAGCTTGACACTTTCGTTGAGCGAAAGCGGGTGCGTCGGAGACGCGAGCTCGATGCCGAGTCTGATGGTCAGCCACACAAGGGTATCTCCTCGTCGACGCTGATCTTCGTGGATGATCTTCACCGTGTCCCAACTGAACAAGCGGACAACAGTGCGCTTGAGCTTCTGAGAGGGATCCTTGAACACCAGCAAGTCGTCCATCCGACAGCAAACACAGTCATGCGCTTTGGGGCGAGTCTGGCACCGTTTGCAGCTGTCCAAGATGCCAACGGACGCGGCATCGCTCGTGGTTTGCATCGAGTAGCCACTCGATTCGTGCCAATTTCGATGCTCACGTGCACAGACGCGGAGCTCTCAACAATTTGTTCGGCTTTCGTGACATCACGAACTGCCGCGGCGAACAGTGCAAGCGATGGTTTGGATCTTAACGCATCGGGTGGCATGGGTTTCAGTGCGGTGGTGCAGGAAACGACTCAGTTGATCTCGATGCTTATCAAAGCGACAGTCAAGATGCATCGTGCTCTCTCCAGTGAGCACTGGTCAGCTTCCAGCCATCTCCACCAGGCGTCAGCAGTGGCACGAACGTACGCAGCTACGATCGCGTTTCAACCAGCCAAGACCCACTATCTGTTTCACATGCAAGATATCTTCCACGTGCTCCGCGGCGTGTGCTGTGACGCAAAGCAGTCACTGATCATGACAGAAAAGTCGCAAGTGGCAAAGCTGTGGTGTCATGAGACGGCACGCGTGTTTGGCGATCGGCTGAGTGACGATGGCGACTCGCTGTTATTCTACCAGTTGCTGTCAGACGTCGTCTCGAGCCACTTCAGTCTCACGCCCGATGCGCTCATCCCAAGCGACATCGCCGCGGCTACGTCAAACCCGAACACCAACAACGCGCAAAAGAACCACACGCAGGCGCTGTGGCTACGCGACCAGCTCTTCTACTCGTTTATCGGCGAAAGCAGCGGCGCTGGTATGGTCGATGGGTACCGTGAGGTCCAAGAGCTCCAGAAAGTTGAGCTCTCCATCGAGCGCACAATGATGGCGATGTACCGCTCCAACATCGCCACGGAGTCGCTACCGTTTGTGCTCTGTACTCACGCAATGCGCCACATCATGCGACTGACGCGGGTGCTTCGACACAACGACAGCACTGCGAATCTCGTTCTCATCGGCCGACATGGAAGTAAAATGCGCACGCTCACGAGGCTGGCGGCATTCATTTGCCGAAAGAGCACGACGACGTTCTACGCACGGGCGCGCCACAGCAGTTTGAGCGAGTGGAAGCAGTTCCTGAAGTCCGCATTGCTGCAGTGTGTGTCCCAGCATCGCGAAGACCGGCTCGTGGTGATCATCAAGGACATGTGGCTCTCGAGTCTCGAGATGTATGCGTCTTTGGATCGGTACCTCAGCGGAGGCAAGTTGCTGTCGGACGTCATTGCATACGAAGACTTTGATGAGGCAGTGTTGCAGACGCTTCGGGACGAGGCTGAGCGCGATCGTCGTGGAGACGGCGCCCTGCATCTGCACTCCTCAGCCTCTTCGCACGATCCGACAGTGTTTATGAACTCCAAGAGCTCTGTCGTCGAGTACTTCTTCACGATTGTGCGTCGCAAGCTCCAGTTTGTCCTCATCCTGTCGATGCCTCCTCTCGACAGTCCTGGCAGGCCGTCGTCTGCATCCTTCAAGTTGGCACGACTGATCGCAGACTTCCCGTTCGTGCAGAAGAACTCGGTTCTCAATGTCTTCGGCGATTGGCCCGAAGAATCTCTGCACGCCATAGCACAGAAATGTTTCGCGCCCATGTTTGCCACGGAGAGGGATCGCTTGCTTCAGTTTTCTCAAGTCGCTGTGCAAATCTACATGCGCACTCGAGTCGCGTGGGCCGCGTGGGCGAGAGGAGACCATCTGCCAATGGACCAAGCCGACGACGTCAACGCACGGCCTCGAACGAGTGGTGGCGACACAGATCCATCGTCTACGCAACGCAAGAAGCCCACAAACGCCTCTCCTGCTCAACGCGATCGACCGAGCGCTTTCATCCAGGTCGACCCAAGCATGCTTGTCGAGCAGATCGTGCTGTTTCTCGCCCACCTACCGCATCTCCAACGAGAAGTCGAAGCCAACAAAGTCAAGTACGCCGCAGGGCTCGCGTTTATGGAGCGCACAGAGCAGATTCTCGCACTGGAGCAGTCGCAGCAGCAAATGCTGCAGCCGGAGATGGAGAAGAAGACTGTGGTGACGAGGCGCATGTCTGGTAATCTGGAGAAGGAGAAGCTGACGTCGACGAAGCTTCACAAGGCGCTCGAGATGGAGACCGCACTGGTGGAATCGCAGCGTGCGCGACTGGTGCTCGTCGAAAGTGAGTACGACGACCTGATCCGAGATACTCGAACGGTGTTCGAAGCAAGAACGGAGGCGATGAAAGTGTTTCTGGACGCGATTGTAGAAGACGAGAACGACCTGAAAAGTGAAGGACCCGCTCTTCTTCCTCAAGATCAAGTCGGTGGTGCTGAAGGTGGAGCCGCATCCGCCGCTGGTACGCTGGAGTCCGAAGGCGACGCGAATGGCGGGGAGTCTCTACATAACGAGGTGGTGACCCGACGCACTCACCGCTCGATGGTGCGGTCGTTCATTGGTATTCCACAACCTGCGACTTCCCTTCGACAGCTTGCCGAGTGTCTTGGCTTCATTTTCGGGATTGATCCCGTCGAGTCCCGCGACGAGTTGGATCCGGACGAGATTGTGATGGACTACTGGGGGACGACAACACAGCAGATGCGCAGCGTTGGGTTTTGGAACGAACTGGTGAATTTTGATGTGCGCAAGCGTATGAGTGAGACTGTTGTCGCTCGAGTGCTTCCGATCTGCACTTCGCCCGACTTCAGCAAGGCGACGTTTGCAAGTATCCACGATGTGGCGGTGTTGTTGTGTGAGTGGGTCCAAGCCTGTGCGGACTACGCGCGCGACTTCGTGCTCGCCGAGCCGAAATACACCCAACTGTGCCACGAGCGGCTCGCGTACGACGTCGCGATTGCGCAAATGCGAGCTAGGCAGCAAGAGATCCAAACGCAAACGACGACTACATCTACAGTGAACGCTATGCGCACACTATCCGAACAGGAGCGGCGTGAGATTGAAGACAAGCTCAAGGGTACGACGTCTACCCTGCAGATGACAACTGCCGTGTGGAAAGTGCTTGAGCCTGGGAAAGCCAAGTGGCGCGAGCTGTACGAATACTACACGCAGTTCGAGGTGCAGGCCATGGGTGACCTGATGCTCGCGACCGCAAGAATGGCGTACGCCAGCTCAGCCACTAGTGTTGTACGTTCCAAGCTGCGCTCACTGTGGTCGGATGCGCTGAATTTACACTACGTGGTCCACTCTCCGGCGGTCGCCCCACGACCAATGCATCAGGTGTTCCTCGTGGACGACCTTACGTTGACCAAGTGGCAAATCGATAACCTACCGTGCCAAGACGCGGCCTGTCTCGAAAGCGCCGTCATCACCACAAAAAGCTTCCTGTTTCCTGTGCTGATCGACCCGCATCACGTCGCTACGGAGTGGTTCAAACGACAGTGCCGGTACGGAATGGACCAACTCTCGTCAGCTACGACGAGTGCCGATAGTGCAGAGACGCCAATCGCAATTGTGTCTGGCACTGCGACCAAAAGCGACGCTTTATGGGATATTATCGCACAAGGTATCAAGAAAAAGCGACCCGTGATCGTGGAGGGTTTCAGGGAAGCGCAGGCACTGGAGCTGGTGTCGCTTCTCCAATCCAAGCGACGATCTAGATTCGACGTGGTGAACCGCGACCTCAGCAGCGTCACTGGCGGTGGCGTCGGCACTCCTCAGGCAGGTAGCTCGACAAGCAGCGTCATGATGCGTCGCACGTCCAGCGTGGGTATCGGTCTCGGCATCAGTGCATCGTCTGGGAGTAGCAGCCACGGCTTGGGCAGCACAACAGCGTACGGTGTGAATGGGAACCATCGGTGCTGGTTTGAAGTTCCACAGGCATTTTCCGGAAAGGCTGCGTCCGACTCGGCGGTGATCGAGTGTGGCAGTGAGTCCTGTCGAGTGTATTTCATCTACACCGAGAGTGAAACCATCCCTGAGTGGCTCGGAGCCCTCGCGTCTCAGGTCGCACTGATCCGTTTCGAGTTTTCGCTCGCATATATCCGGTCGAAGAGCCTGAAGATGGTTCTTGATGCGCACGGCGGAGCCCACAGTCAAGTGCTCACGGAGATCCAAGCTCTTCAAGTCGATATGATCTCGTGCGACGAGCAAATCGAGACTATCGAGAACGAAATACTCGACTTCTTCAGTGTGGAAGACCCGGCGCTGGTGTACAATGACACGGCCAAGGCGCTAAAGATCGTGGGCAATCGCAGCTCGCTGCATACGCTAGAAAACAGCAAACTGGAGGCCAGCAAGAAGATCCAGCAGCACTACATCGGACTCGCAAGCCACAGCATGCTGGTGAGGCGGAGTATGGATGTGGTCTCGACGTGGCGTGACGTGTGTTCAATCGAGACGGCCGAGCCTTCGTCCAACTCTTGGCAACGCGAGATTGGATTCCCGATCGAGTGGATATGGACTTCACTCACGCAGGCACTGCACCTGTACGGCGTCGCGTCTTCGAACACCCCAGTCTCGTCCGCCAACTGTGTCGGTTCATTCACGATGCTCGTCCGACAGTACATACGAGCTGTCCACGAAAACAGTCACATGCCGATGCTCTTCGACTTCCTTCTGAGTTTGCGACTGCATGGACGTCGATTGCGACGAGCCCGTGGTCAGCTGAGTGTCAATCCGAATGAGGATGCGACCACCGACGCCGATATTGAAGGTGTGGATGAGGAGCTCCATGAAGTGCTTCCCCGACTTGTTCAGCTCATAGAATGCAAGGAGGAGTCGCAACTTCGAACACTCTGCGCTGGCGTCGCCTCTAAGCTGCTGACCGCTCGGCCAGGAGATATCATTCCGGTTCACAAGTGGCGGGCGATGTGTTTCCTGGCCGAGAAGCTCCCGTCGCTGAGAGATTTGATGGTGGTGTCTCAGCAAGGGAGTGCAAAAGACGTCTGGAAAGATGCGCTAGCGTTGGATCAACTGCAGAACGCTCACGGGAGCCACCACTGGAGCCCAAAGCTTGAGATCGATGCACTCTCACGGCTATGCTTCGTTGCCGTTCTACAGAAGCGAGCATTCTGGAGCGAAGTTACCATGTTCATCGACCACGAGTTGGCGTGGAGTCCCTCCGTGGGTGCTATCGAAAACGCAAAGCCCAGCGCCGACGAAGAAGCAATTGGTGATGGAAGTCAAGTGCCCTCGGTGGAAGAAGCAGGTGGTGCTGAGGCTCCAGCCGGTGAAGCGCATACATCTCTTGTGGCATCCACACTCTCTATGACTTCCCACTCGTTGCACGATTTGTGGAGGCTCTTCTCAAGCACGCAGACGCCAATCCTCGTGGTATGTCAACCTGAAACGGAGTTCGTTCGCGAGGTCCAAGCTATCGCAGCCTTAGCGAAGACAACACTGGATCTCACGACACTCGAGGCCCAGACCGACCAGGTATTCGAGGAAAGCGTGCGTACGGCGATCCAGAAAGGCCTGTGGGTTGTGCTTCCTCGCATCGATGCCCACACTAGTTGGCATCCCATCATTGCGAGGCTCATGACGACGATCCACGCCCATGAACCGCACCCTGACTTTCGCTTGTGGGCGTCTGCTCCTCACCCGCTGGAGAGCATTGCTCGAGCTGGGGTCACCGTCGTGCGATGCGTCAAGAAGAACGAATTCCTGCTGACGGCCGCGTTGCGCCACGCGTGGTCTCTCCTGGAAGGCCAGTATCAACGGTTCACAACGCAGCAGCGGCCCGCGAAGCACGCAGCAGTGACACGATCAGCACAGATCACGAGTTTGCTGTTGCGCGTGGGGCTATTGCACGCGCTGTTGACGTGTGGGGATCACCTGGTGCACGCGACATGGAAATCGAACGGCAACAACTTCACGGATGATACGTTGGTTTCGATATGCAGTGTCATGTTTGCCCACGACAACACCCAAGACGACATAAATTCGTTTACAAGAACGCTCGTCACACAAGCGTATGGCGTACTCCTCGACTCACCGCACGATCTGCTTCTGCTGTCGCACTGCGTGGAGCTTGTGGTCGCAAGCGACAACCATGGCTACTATTCAGTTGTGATGGATGCTGCATTGAGGGCGCTTCCCGAGGTCGCGCAAGTACTCCATCAGCTGAACGAGGCGGAGATCAGCAACACGACGCAGCTCACAGACTTCATCGCAACGAATTGCGGTAGTTCGTTGACTTCCAGTTCAAGCCAGCAGCTCATTCGCTATCAGCGAGCGCAGAAGGCTGTCGGCCCACTTCGCTGCATTCTCGAACGTCAAGGTCTTCTCAGTGGTGGGGCGTCCAAGTCGGCGACGACTCCAGCGACTCCCTCGCGGGGAGGAGGCCGCGGTACTGCAACTGTGTCCCCAACCGCTGCGAATCTACAGTCGACAGCTTACGTGCTGGAAGCGTTGACCCGTTTTATGACGGAAGTGGAAGGCTACAGCTTCGAGAAACAGGTCGTGATGGAGAAGTATCCCCCAGACTACAAACGGCCACTGAACGAACTGCTGGTGCTCGAAGTTGCATCGCTTAGAGCAACTCAGCGTGAGCTGATAAACGCGATCAAGCGTCTTCAAGGGGTGAGGAAACCGATGCCAGAAACTATGGAGGTGGTGGAAGCTGAACTGAGCATGTTTGTAGGTGAGCCAAGCAAGCGAGGCTCCCAGTCCGGAGATTTGCAGTCAGTTTGCAGCTCTAATGCGTGGAGAGGCGCCGAGATCATGGCTCCAATTCGCTTTGAAGGCAGATGTCTATGACGATACGAGCGTGGTGACTTTTGAGGTATTCCAGCAAACTGTACTTGAGCGAATGCGGTTTTTCCATGCGTGGGTCGACCACGGCCAGCCGAGTCGACTGGCAATCGACAAGTTCCAATGCTCGCTCGAGGTTTGTCTGCACCTCGCATTCTCGACTGGGTGTCGATACGGATATCAACTAACTGACTAACTATGTATTGTATTAATTCGCAGTGTGTATTCGAAGCGATCCACCAGCACTTTGTGCGCAACCTGGTCGGCGATATGAGGTGTGGTGGTGCCGTCCAGTGTGTTCGAGTCGCTCGGATCTTTGAAGATCGGCCGCAGATCGTGTTGCCTGCTCGTGACGAGACGCTGTATCTCTCTGGCTGGCGGGCGCATGGCCACCTGCAGATGGATATCGTTCCCGCTCCATCGACGTCGCCAG
Organism: Pythium apleroticum; assembly: GCA_023337875.1. NCBI lineage: Eukaryota > Oomycota > Peronosporomycetes > Pythiales > Pythiaceae > Pythium > Pythium apleroticum. The sequence goes on along the minus strand of JAADXN010000248.1, from coordinate 4,874 downwards.
AGCAGCCGCGGAAACGTTCCCACACACCCAAAGCGCCGCCCGAGGCGTCGCTTTCTTCTGATAACGTACGACTGGAAGGTACGTTTGTGATTGTGGAGATCACAACGACGTGTCTGGTCGCTACCAATCCGGGAAACACGACGACGAACGCTATAGTCAGCGGAAGTATACGGCAGTTGGCGCAGCTCTCGGTGGGTGGTGGAGGCAGCAATTCGAGCTCTCGTCGGTCGTCTCTCGCACTGCAGAGCCATGATTTCGTGTGTCCAGTCCAGCGAAAGCGAAGCGCGAGAGACAAAGGCCGGGCATCGTCGGTAGCTGTTGAAACCGCAAGCGTGATTGTGCCGAGTATGTTGCCGACCTCGCAGGTCGTGTTCAGCGGATCCCACTTGAGCATCACGACTCTATGTGAGCCAGTTGAGAGTCTGTCCGAACGGCTCTAAGGAGACCAAACCACTGGTGGCTTACGCCCGTGCGAGGCGCCGTGCTTCATATGCTGCAAGTGGGAAGAAAGTCGTGGGCGAGTTGGTCGTGCAGTCCACGACTGGGGTTATTACCGTGTTTGTACACAAGGCCGTGTCTCGTGCGAACAGCAACGTTTTCGATGAGGACGACGAGTTATACCGCGCCAGTATCCAGGGTGGAAGGTTTGAGATCGGCGTCGACTCGATGTGAACGGATGGCAGGGCGAGACTCAAGACTTTGTTGTCGGTTGGAGCTGCGGCTGGCAGCACCGCCATGGGATTACCACCCAAGAACAGGCTCATGGATGGTGCCACGCTGAAGAACACGTCGGGCGGGACGCTGGTGATGTTATTGGCAGCAAATGACAGTGTCTGGGTGATCTTCTTGCTGACGACCACCGCGGGGACGGCAGTTAGCGGTGTCCGTTCGACCAAAAACACGAACATGTTTGACGGCCAATGCGTTCCGATGATCGCTTCGTCGGTGAGATTGCCTGCGAGGACAGCCAAGTCGCCACGGACGATCTGAACGACACAGAGCGACGGCGGGAAGCGCGTGGAGAGAAGACCTTGCGGCAGTCCGTTCTGTAGCGAGGTGACTCGCACGAGAAAGAGGCCGGTGAGGACTGGGTGCGCGTTCTTGGTGAGAGCAGCAGAGGCATCCCAGCGAATGAGCGTCGAGTTGTAGATCTCCAAGTGCAGCAACCTCGTGAGCTGTTGAATCGACGGCGGAATCTCAAGCGCCGGGCAGTTGGCGATCGTCACCGAGGCCAAGACACCAGTGTCAAATTGGTGGAGAGCCGCATCAATTTCGCTGGACGAGCCCGTGATTCCAATGCGGTTGCAGTCGAGATCCAGAACGGCACATTGGGCGTAGCGTCGTCCCCAAGGACGCAACTGCAGAGCACAATTGGAGCTTGTGTCCTTGTCGATGGCTGGCTCGCCCATCGCTTTCGTGTACAAGATGAGAATCACGAGTCCGTAGATGAAGAAGGTTAAGTCGATTAGTTTCGAGACACGGGAGGCGCGCTTCGTCGGCACGGCGGCGATCGCCGGCCCGTCCTTCACTGGCGATGGCGGACGAGCAGGCGGATCAGCTGCTGGATCTCCTGCAGTGTTCGCATTCAAGTGAGACGACGGCTGACGAGCCACTGCGGCAGCGCCTCCATGCTGGTAGAGCAATGACTTCACCGTCTCTAAGGCCAGGACGAGACCCAGTGCGGGCAATCGCGTCGTGAACACACCCGACCATGTATTCACGAGGTTGTACTGGAGTAGCGTCGAGGAGCGGATGAGCCACACGTCGTCGAAGAAGTCGCGCGTCGCGACTTGGTACTCCCACAGCGAAAACGTCAAAAACGGAATCGCCAGCGCACAGCAGAAGTCAAACATTGCGTCGACTGCAAGACACAGCAACCGCTTCTTGGCCTCTTGAGTGTCAAAGACCAGTCGAAGCAACGGCGTCGACCAACAGTTGAGAACGAGTACGAGCGAGACAAAGTGGAGCACCGAGTTGTTGGTGATGAGGCAGGTGATCGTGTACGCCTGCACCGTCTGGGAGATGATCTCAACGGCCTCGCGGACGTCGAACGCAGTGTTGAAGTGCTTCCCGCGCGCGCCAGTGGACCGATAGAAGCCCCTCACCCGCTTGACGGCCTGCTTCACCAAGGTCAGGACGTTTCTCGGCTTGGAGCCCTTCATCATAGTGGCCGAGTTCCGTTCACCCATACTATCGCGCTTGTTCGACTTGTTTTTCTTCCACTGGAAGCGAAACACGAACTGGCGATAGAGAAGCGAGCTCAAGACCACTTGGGCGGCGCCGTACACGTGCCAGGCCATGAGCACGCGGTTCGACCACACAAGGGTCAGCCCGATTTCGTGGTGGATCGACGCGCCAAGACCCAGAAGCTGGACAGCCATCTCGGTCTTGGACCCCAGCAAGATGTAGTCGTTGATGTACGCCTCGTGGTTGTACGCAAACACGACGCCAACGTGCGCGGCGACGACGAGAAACCAGGAAAGCTTGTACGCCCACGGGTGTTTGAACTGCACGAGCATGGGCGGCGGGCGGATGGGCGCCACGCCACTCACCGAGAGGCGTTTACGGGGTGCTGCAGTGGAGGCAAGCAGGTCATTGGCGGTCGGACTCACGGCGGCGTCGCCCATGTCGTGAGGTGTTCGTGATCACGGTGCGATGGAGACTGGAAATGCGTAGGAAGGCAAGCTGATCAGATTGCTAGTGAGCCCCATGGACTCAAGAGCGCAATCGCCTGAAATAGAAAGGACGAAAGAGTGAGAGGCAAACGGAACACGGATGCATCCCATCGCCCAAGATAGCTTGCCATCGCTGTTGAGATGAAGGTGATCCTGCGAAAGGCCCACTGTCGATGTGCTGGACTCGAAATCTGGGCATGGATTGCAACATATCCTCTTTTGCAGGATCACACCTTAAGACTTCTGTGGCGCTTTCTGTGGATCCTGTGTGTCCATATTCATTCATGGAGGTTCTTCACAATCTTCGATTTTTTCGACAGCCTTGGCGTTTGGCTCACCTAGTCGCCCGAAAGGGGACACAAGGATTGGGTACGCGGCCTTGCACGGACGACTCTTGGGGTCTCGAGATCCAGGAGTTGTCCCGGTCGAACGGACGCGAAACACAGCTCATTTGCATCAGGATCCCTCCCCCCCCAAAAGAATGGATGAGACCATGGGGCTGCAGCCCGAACGACCGCAAGGCGATCGTCGGCGAAGGCTTGTACTCGTGGGCGCTGCCTGCGTGCTGGTGATGTGGTGCGTCGCGGCACGATACGTAGCCATCGGTCTTGGAGACGTGCGCCACTCGTACGATCTGCAAGCCATCATCGGACCACCTCCAGCAACCGACGAGGACGAACAAGCCACTCAAGATCCCACGGGCTCCGTACGTAGCGTAGTGCACAGCCGCACCACACCGATGCCGCCGCTCGAAGGCACCCCACTGGAGATCCGTGAGGACCCCGCAGGCGACAAGAACGGTATCATCACGACCACTGAGCTCTTCGCGCAGCACGGCACTGCCACGAAGGGCGTCCACATCCAGATGAAGAACTCGGAGCTCCTCCACGAAGTCTCCAACCGAGCCCAGGACTCTCTTCTCGTGGTGGTCGTCCTCCATAATAACCAATCGTGGGGCACTGAGCGCTCGGTCGCGGATTTCTTCACACTCGTCGACTCGTTCTCGCATCCCAAGGCTAAGACGTCCATCACCATGCTCGCGTCAGATGTGGATGAGTTCCAACGGATCCAGACAGCCATGGAGGCCCGCATCCCACTGTATTCCCAGCTCTCATTGCTCTTCCGCAGCGACTTTAATGTGGGTAGCGAACTCACGCGGGACAACCGCCACGAAGACCGACTGCAGACCACACGCCGCCGCATGCTCGCTCGGTACCGCAACTACGCTCTCCTGTCGACACTCGAAACGTGGCACCAGCACGTCGTGTGGCTGGACGCCGATGTGTCCGAGGTCCCGCCAGGCCTCGTCACGAAGATGATCCAGTCGGGAAAGGACATTCTGGAGCCCATTTGCTACCAGAGCAACTGGGAGTACGATATGAATGCGTGGGTGGGTCGCCGCAAGACCCGGCCGTCCGATCCTGCTGAAGCCGAGAACTTCGTGCCCGACGCACTCGAGGTGAAGCGCATGAACGACTACGTGTCGGGGCCGTACGAGTTCATACCGCTCGACTCGGTCGGCGGCACGATGCTATACGTGAAGGCCGACATCCACAGGCAGGGCGTGCTGTTCCCGCACTTTCACGTGATCGGCAACGAGTGGGAGCGGGACGGGTACGACGGTATCGAGACCGAAGGCTTGTGCTTCGAGGCGCGGTTCCTAGGCTACAAGTGCTGGGGGATGCCGCACGACGCCATCCGCCACGTGTAGACAACAGAAGGGTACAAACAAAGTGGTATTCGCGGCATTAACATTGGGTTAGATTGCAGGCTATCGTGGGCTACGGACTCGACTGCATCAGTCGTTTCACGAAGTGACCTGCTACTAGGGAAACGACCGCACCCGCTCACTTGCCAACACGGACGTTGGCAAATCCGAGACGTTCTTTGCCCTCGGTGGAGAAGTCCAGCACTGTGTACACGCGGCGAAGGAACGGAACCCCGAGAATCCAGCCGGCGTCTTGTGGCACTGGTAAGATCGCAAACATGCAGTCCCCAGCCGCGAGCGGCACTGCGTAGTCCTTCTTCGTGAGCGTGACGTTCAGCCTGCCCAGGTGGAGGGTGATGTCGGGACCTGGGCTGTCGCACGCAATCTCTTGGTCGGTGGAGCCTACTCGCTCTGCCAGTGCCATTGCCTGATCTCTTGGCGCCCCCAGCAGTGAAGTGAACCCGATCACCGCAGGATAGCTTGCAGGAGGG
>JAADXN010000247.1:0-32819 GCA_023337875.1 Pythium apleroticum | reverse complement strand
CGAAAGGCGGCCACGACGTCGAACTTTTCATTGGGAAAAGATCTTTCGCTTGTCCAGGGCCTGCGGGAAAGGCAACCAAAAGGAAGAAGAAGGCACATAAATATCGAAGCGTGGCTGTTTGAGGAGACCAAGTTTCGCCTGCGGTCGAACACTGCCCAAGTGTCGCACTGGCCTCACAGAAACCGGTGCGTCCCTCATCAGTGTGCGCCACACCACGCGGCGCGTTCGATGCTTGATATCAGACCGGCGTGTAGACAAGGGGAGTGGCGCTATGAGCGCGAATGAAGCCATGAGCAGCACAGCAAGCGATGGCAGCAACGCGCCGCTTGCGGACGTGGACACGGAGCTGGCGGAGCTGCTGGCGCTCGCGGAACGCAGCGACGCGTGGTCGGACTGGCTCGCGCAGAGCTCCGGCGTGGAGCCGCTCGCGCTGGAGACGGAGCCGAAGCAGGATGCCAAGGCCACGGCCATGGCGGCGCCGTCGCGCAGCGAGTCGCCGTGCTCCGTGGAGGCATATCTACAGGGGTACACGCACGACGCTACGCCGGACAAGCGACTGGATCGACGGCGGAGACAGAACCGGGAGTCGATGGCGCGGCTGCGCATGCAGCACAAGGAATCGGTCGAGACGCTGACGGCGCAGCAGGCGGCGCTGCATCGGATCCTACTGCAGATGCTGGCGCACAACAAGCCAATACACGTGAGCGGCGAGGTATCCACGCCACAGCAGACTTTCAAGCACAAGATGACGGAGCTGCTGCGGACGCGCGAGGCACTGCTGGTGGAGAAGCAGCAGCTCACAGACCAGCTTGTGGATCGCAGCCAGCGCGGGCTCATGGTCCAGAAGCTCATGGAACTCACAGCAGGGGCGAGCCACCGATTATCAGCCTCTGAGGCGGATACGAAAGGCTACTCCACGGACGATTCCGACTCCACGATCAAGTCAGAAAATCAACGCGAAGGTTCAGTGTTCGAGGCAGAAGAACAGCAAGATACTCGGCCATCCACAGGGTACTGGCTGCAGTTCCTCGACCACGAGCCGCCGCTGTTTTACGAGCCATTCACACAACAGGCTTGTACATCGATCGTCTGCCGCAGCCTCCTGGCACTCGAGCAGATCCGCCAAGCGCTGGAAACCCCGGAAGCGGTGATGCTGAGCACGCAGTGTCTCGGCTGGAACCTGGAGCGGACTCGCGAGGCGAGTCCCGTGAACGGCAAGCCGCTGCTGAGGATGCGGTGCGTCAAGCGGATCCCACGGTCACGAGCCTCGATCCAGGAGCTGGAGGACCGCACGTGGGACTTCCTGTGCACGCCGGAGAGCATCGCGCGCGTCAACCACGGCAGCGTCCGCGTCCTCGTGGCCCAAAAGCTCGGCGACGACTCGGTCGTTTTGCTGCGGAACTCGCCGGACAAAACCGGTCAGAAACTGTTCCGCTATTTCAGTCTCAACACGCGGCTGCGGACGTCCGACTCGGCCGTCGTCCTCATGATCATCACAGACAAAGAGGCCTCGCCCCGCGAGGCGCGAGCCGACGGTCTCAGCATCCAGTGGATCAAAAAGGGCTGCTCCTGTCTGCGGTTCTCGCTCGTGGACGGTGAGACCGTCCAGCTCGAGTACACGGGCGCCATCGAGTGCGTCTCCGAGGAGCACGCGACGAACCTCGTGATCGCCAACTGCTCCGCGCTGTTCAAATGGGAGCACTTGGTCGTGCCCCCGCAGCTCCTGGCGCTGTAAACTGATACTTTTGGCGCATGATGAAAATTACGAAAGTATTAGAACGGCCACTTCCGCGAATCTTTCGCTCTGTTGCAAACCGAGAAGAGGCCAGTTCTGGGGCAGAACTGGACTCTGATGGCAGAACTTCTGCCATCACCAAGTCGCGCTTATCCACCTATCCACGCGAAAGCCTTCCTGGCCATTGGCCAGGAGGGCTCGCCAGTGGCCAAAGGGAACGTCGGCGTCCTCCCTCAAGAAAAACGTCACTGCGTCGAACAGTGCCGTCCTGTAAATTGTGTGTGACATCGAGTGATTGCAGAGGCGAATGATGGGGAAACCCGTTGCAGACTCTGCAATGCAGAGATTGTGGCCCGTGAGTACTGTATCGCCTGTGGTGATGTAGCCTTTTCTCAAAGAGCGTAAACACGGCTCCGATGTTGACCACAGTACACACAGTCTGTCCCGCTTTTAAGCGCGGGAGACATCAAATGACCTATGAGAATTCATACTCAAGATTTATACGAGAAACAGAGAATGTAACGCAAATAATTTCTGACAGTGTATTTACTGAGACAAAACATATATCAGCCCCACGCTTAAAAGCGGGACAGACTGTATTTTGGGTTCATTCGTCCTCGTGTAGATTACGGGAAAATTACTTCGTACCGTAAGTTTTCATGCCGGACTTTCGGCGAGGGCGCTTCGGATTGAGCCTTCCACGAACACAATCGTCTCGCTCTGGTCTCATTTTGCGTTGGTCGCTGCTCACAACAGCGCGAACACGACAAGCGCCGCGCATTTCCGCACGATGAGCGGCTACGCGTACGCCGCCGCCCCGAGCGACTCGCTGGTCTCCGTGGGAGGCGTGGAGCTGGACGACGACCTGGCCGCGATGTTCATGCTGGACGAGTACGCCATCGAGAACGACCTGGACGGCCAGACGTGGTCTCCCGTGCAGCCTCTGTCGCCGCCGCCTTCGTCCGAGGACCTGGAGGAGTCCAAGGCGTCGCCGTCGTCGCCTAGTTCGCCGGAAGAGCAAGAAGACCCGCTGGTGGAGCAGGCCAGGAGGAGGCGCCGTCACCGCGAGTCCATGGCGCGGTACCGACAGGAGCAGCGCACGCGCGTGGCCGGCATGAAGGAGCAGGAGAAGGCGCTGCAGCGCATCCTCACGCAGGTGCTGGCCCACAACAAGCACATCGACAACGGCAGCCAGTCGCGGACGTTGCTGCAGCGGTACCAGACGCGGTTCGCGGAGCTCGTGCGGTCGCGGGAGGCGCTGATGATGGAACGGCGCGATCTGGCGGACAAGCTCATGTTCCACGACCAGCGCGCGCGCGCGTTCCAAAGCATCTCCGACCAGTCATTCCACAAGTCGTTGTTTGTCTTCCCGCGCACGCCCGACGGCGTATGGCTGCGGTACGAAGAGGGCGAGGCGCCGTTCTACTACGAGCCGATCAAGGAAGAGCTCTGCCGCAAGACCATTGCGCTCGGGCTGAAGAAAATGGCAGAGCTGCTGCGGAAACTCCCCCACAAGCACCTGCCGCAGCCCGTGATTTCCTCTTCACATGTTCTGGGGTGGAACACGGAGCGTGTCTTCACGACGAACGAGCATAACCTGCCAGTGATGCTGTTCCGGTTTTCCAGACGCGTCGCCAAGACGCAAGCCACGCTGGACCAGATGCAAGAGCGGTCCTGGAAGATCTACACGACGCCGGACGTCATGTCCCAGTCGTCTTCTCACGCCGTGCGCACTCAAGTGGTGCAGCTCGTCCACGAAGACATCGTGATCATGATCCGCAACGCGCCAGAGAAGCGGTCGGCGGGTGGACGCACCAGGTATCTCGGCCTGTACCACAAGATGCGGTCCGGGGAAGACCCGGAAGTGAACCCACGCACGGGGCGAGCTGCCATGATCTTCACGATGCTCATGAATCGTGCCCCGAAGGAAGAAACGCCAGACCTCACCGAGAGCGTCCGGCAGAGCGGCAACTGGATGAAGGACGGCTGCGCTCTCCTGCGGTTCACGGAGAAGCCCATGACGCCATCCAACCGCGACGGCGGCATCGACGTCGAGTACATGGGCTACGTCGAGTGCCGAGACCTCACGCACGGCGAGCACATGTGGACGGAGCTGTGTCTGCTCATGTTGCTGTGGGAACGGGCCGTCGTGCCACAATCGCTCCTCACCTCCGGATGAGTCCAAGTCAAGGAAACCATCAGAATGCAACCATGGGGCCGATTGATCCAGCGTCTGGGCCACTGGATTCCAGACCAGTCCGTGTTTAGTCTCGTCCCGTCCCCAGCCCACCAGGATCCACGCCTCCCGTTTCGCTTCGTGCTACCCAAGCGCTCCCGACCAACGCAGCCATTACTCTGGCTCCATTCGCGTGTCTGATTCGTGGCAATGGCGTGTTGGGCATTTCTCAGTAACAGTCACAGTACAGCTTGCTGACAACACGGCGTCCAGATTGACCACAGTCCAGTAGAGCAATAGTAGCCATTGCTAACACGAGTCTCTACAACACCACAGCGGCGTACCGTAGTACTAGTAGTATTGCCCCACCGCCTTCGCAGTGCCCTCGCGACGCAGCCAGTGGCAGTGTGCCACCAGTGGTGCCACCAGTGGTAGTGGCGTCGTTGCTGCAGTCAATTGCGTCCGTGCGGATGGACCGCGGTGGCCAGAGAGAGCTGGCGAGAAGATGGAGCGCTCATCTCCCGAGCAGCCAACGCATGTGACAAGGCAGAGGCGCGGAATGGACGTCTTTGATTGGCTGAATATGCACCGATGACGCACCATAATAATCCGAGACTGGATCTCCTCAACGGTTACGCAGGTGGGGAGCAGAATGGAATGGGAATGCGCCACATTCGTGGCAGGCTGCCACTGCCACTGGCAGAACAATGTGGCTGGCTGGACGCGAGATACTGCATACGATGGCTGCTGGATACGATACCCATCGATGCCAATTCTGTGCTGTATGGTTTGCGAAGCATGCATCAAACTTGGCTCTGATGGAGTTCAGTCCCAATGTTGCCGTAGGTCGGATGCTGTACGGTATGCACATTGCCCAGTGCCACTGAGATTGTGTCACATCGGCGTGATTGCAGGCAGTGTCACCCTTCCCGAGTTCAGTCCGTGGCGAAGCCTACGTGTAGGGTCCACCTCACTGCCCTTGCAGCGTTTGGTGGGTTTCACTCGGTCGAACGAACGCGCTGCGGTTTCCAATGTGGACACAACAGATCGGCCGACTGATCTCAAGTCTGCAGTTGGATCCGCGTGAAGCTCCCTTTGTCGTCAAGATTCGCCCGCGAAGACGTCTCTCCGTGTCCGTCCATTCAACGGGTGGCCGCCACAGACTCACCTCGTTGGTCAGCCACGGGTGTAGCCATCTCCATCCACTTCGCCGAAAGTCTGCACGCACGCACGACACGGAACCGCACCGTATCCATCCAGAGATCCAGATCTCACCAGGCCCCGTGTCAGCAGTCACGGAAGCCATCGCGCGGGTGCGGTGCCGCGTGTGACATGGCCATTTGCGGCGGCCCCGCGCCAGTCGAGTCGCTGTCAAGCGTCACGCATTCACACAAGATCCCTCCACAACGAGCGATCCCCCTTCTTACCCGAGCCCTTATCGAATCGTATCCGATGATTGGTCCAGAGATTTTTAAACAGCCAATCACAGCTTACCAATAAATCCGGATCTGCGACGCAGTCCGAAGCATCCCCTCGACGATGGCTTCCTGCAGACACGCCAGCGCGAGATGACGGGATGATGGAGAGGTCGCGAGACACGGGTGGTGGCTGGAGCGGCAAGTCGTCAAGGCGTCTCTCTGTCTCAGCGCATGCGAGCAGGCATGGCTGCCATTCCCACGCATGGGTCGACGTGGCAATCGCCATTCCTAAACGAGCGTCGCGCCACCACAACGGATGCTCGCCGTAGTCCATATTGCCCCGCTGCCCATCGACATGATCGCTGCTGAATCCACTGTGCGCATGCAAACGCTGCTCACTTCAACATCGCCAGACTCCGTTTCCGGTATCGACGGTATGGAGCTGTTCAAGCGAGCGGATGTGGATCTCTCCATCCCGCTGCAGTACCTCGACAACAAGGCGGTTGTCGAGGATGCCAAACAGGAACTCGCGTTGATGATGAGTGCGAGTGACGATGCCTCGGAGACGTCGACACCCAAGCCTGCGCGAACGCTCACGCGCCGCCAGCTCAAACACCGAGAAGCCATGGTGCGATTCCGCCAGCGCAAGAAGGCCAAGATCGCTGTGCTCGAAGAGGAAGAGCTCAAGCTGCAGCAGCAGCTCTACGATGCGCTTCGGCAGTACGAGCGACGAGAGGCGCGACGACCGTTCTCAGTGGACGATCTCCTCGGGCTCACCAACGCCCGCCTCGCCATGCACCGGCAGTTCGTCGACGCCGTCCAGCAGATCGAAACCGTGCTGGACGAGAACGAGGCGCTGGAGGAAGCCATCGCCGAGCATGAGAAGTTCCACGCGACGCTCAAGCGCGTGCGCGAGCGCACCATTGAGACCAGCGTGTGGAAGTGCGTGTAGACACATAGATAGATCGTAGAAGCGTCGCGTCCCCCATCCAATTCATGTCAATATTTATGAGCAAGTACAGTACTTTGCAGAGGACGTGTGGTGTGACGATTAAGCGCCTGAGTGGTCATCACGGCGAGCGTGACTCGGGGGGGAATGAGTTGAAGCCATTTGAGGACTCGAATGAGATACAGAACAGAAGTTAACTCCAGCAGGATCGCACGTTGCAGGGGGCACGAGCCGTCCATTCTACGGTACCGTAATGTGAGAAGGACGCACCGAAACATCAAAGAGAGATCTCGCACAGCCAGCCATTCAGCCAGCAGCGCCGACGCCAGCGTCATGCTCCTGTGACGCGGCGACCGTCGCCATCCACGGAGGGATTCATCAACCGATGCGACATGGCGGCTTCAGGTCAGCACCGGTGAGCTAACGGGGATGCTTCTAGCCTATCCCTAATATGGCTGTGATTGGTGGAAAATTGCCTCATCGCCGGATTTTCAGTCTGATCTCGGGCCCGCGGACGATGGCGCGGACCCAGCGGAACCTCAATCTCCATCGAACGGCTTCGATTGATTGCCGACGTCGGCGACCAGCCTCCATCGACGTTCTGTACGCAGCAATCGCCACGGTGGCGCCCTCGCAGTTGACGCGACCGCTACCTCTCAACGGCTGAGCTGCCTGATCGGAAGGAGCTCTTCGCCAGCACTCACGGATCGCTCTACATCGAGACGGAAAATTGGTTCCAGCCACACGGGGAACAGATTCGCGACGTTGGTTCCACGACCAGCGCACAGTTTATGACGTCGCTTCTGTCCGGTAACTTGGACAGCATGGAGAACCATGAGTTCGCTGAACTGTTCTCGCAGTACGTTCCGCCCACGGGTGAAGACTGGGATCTCGTGTCGCTCGCGATCGACGCCGCCATGGACGGCTTGGGCACCATGTCGCCGGAACAAGAACAACCATTCCAGCCGGAACCATCTCCTTCAAGTGGAAGCCGTCGCGGAACAAACCACGAGAACCAAGATAACGGCGACTACGACGACGAAGGTGACGAGGATGACGGGGAAGAAGCCGAGGACATGGCGGCCGCCAAGCGGCTGCGGCATCGCGAAGCCATGCAGCGCTGCCGCCAGCGCAAGCGGTCGCGCATGGGCGCGCTGGAGGCGCAGCAGAAGCAGCTTAAGGCGCTGCTGCGCGCGCGGCTCGTCGAGCACCAGCAGCGCGAGCAGCTGGCCGCGAGGCGCTCGTCGCCGCCAGCTCCACTGGTGGCCGACAGCCTCGGTCTCTTGCCCATGAACTCGCTCGAAGAGCTACGGAAGCTGTTCGCACGCGCGGTTAGTCTGAAAGAGGCGCTGATGGACGAACGCAAGGACCTGGAGAAGTCGCTCCGAGACCACCAGAAGTTTGAGCGCCTCGTCATGCTCAGTACGAACCAGATCGTCAATGAGCCAAAGGAGCCGTCAGGGTTCCATCAGCCCACGGAGCCGCAGGTGAATGATACCAGCGACAGTATGGAGGAAGACGCGTCGAGCAGCGGCCAGGACAGCTCTGCAGCCGGATCGACGACGTCGTCACGTCAGACGCGGCCAACAGGACACTGGGTGGAGTATCTGGAGAATGAAGACCCGCTCTTCTACGAGCCTGAGCCAGTCGAGGCCATTGACGAACACATCCGGGAGTGTTACCAGCGTGTACGAAGGTTACAGGACAGCTTCGACCGGAATCTGCAAGGCATCTCCATCAAGAAAACTGTCTGTCTCGGGTGGACAGCAGAGCATGCTCAGCTCCCGCTGGACAACCAACAATTCGAACTGCGGTTCCGGTTTCGACGCCGCGTCTCCGTGCACCACAAGTCACTCGACGATCTTCAGAAAGCAACCTGGAGTCTCATGAAAGACCCTGTGCTGAATGCTCGGCTCTACAGTGCACTCGTGGTGTGCAAAGTCGTTCAGTACATTGGTGAGAACACATTCATTTTCATCCGCAACGCACCGGACAAGGACAAGAAACTCCACATTCGGTATTTCAGCATGCACTCGCAGATGGAATACCGCACCGACAACAACGAGCGCTCGTACGTGACGCTTATGAAGATCCTCGAGAAAGAGCCGCACATTTTGCAGCCGAGCGAGGGCAAGGAGCCCACGATGCCCGTGATCTGGCTCAAGCATGGCACGCTGTACCTGAATTTCACCGAAAAGCCCGGCACACAGGAGATCGAGATCGAATACGGCGGCTCGGTACACTGCATGAGCGACGAACAGGCCCAGTATCTGCTCATCGAGATCGGCGGCATGCTCATGCGGTGGGAGAACATGATCATCCCGCAGAGACTGCTGAATTTCTAGCCAAACTATGTCAATTGCAAAACGTAAAATACTGCAACTACAAGGACTTCTCACTTGGTAGCAATGAACGCTCGCCGAGGCTCGTTGGGCTCGCACTGCAGTCGCGGGGTGACATCTTCCTTTCGCCATACAGTATCTGCGACGTGTGAATTTGAGTTGGATCCACAGTCCACTATTTGAGGTGCTAAGGGGGTACAATTCGTGGAGTTGGTGTGTGCCACACACCTCATTTTTCCCCTTCACGTCTTTGTGAAGTCGACCTTCGCGTGTCATTTGGCCCACTCCACAAGTGAACAAGAAGACCTCACGCAGTGAGGAGATCATTTGCTCGATAGAACACAAGTACATGATGCTGGCGACGACGGCGCGACGACTGGCCGCCCGTGCGAGCCATAACAATGGCGTTATGGTGCAGCTGCGCAACAAGTCCGTGCAGGCGACGGCCGTGCAGCGTCTGGGCAACGCGCGCCATCTCGCGCATACCACGCGCGGGTTCTTCACGCGCAAGGCCGAGGCCGTGCCAATCGTCCAAGCCATGTAAGCTCTACGTATTCCAGCTATAGTGAGGATTATGGAGTGGCTTCTGACTCTGTATGTGGGCTGCAGCACGCTGGATAAGCTTGGGAACCAGCGTCGCATGGAGGTCAAGGTGAGCCGAACGCCGCAGCAACAGGAGACGGATGACATGCTGCGCATGGCCAAGTGGGCGGCTGCGCTGCTCGCATCTGGCGCGTGCATCGGTGCTACGATGAGCGAAAACAGCCAGGCCCACTCAGCTGGTGCTGGTGGTGTGAACACGCCGGACTCTGAGGATCTGCTTGAGCAGCTCAAGAAGAAGGTCAAGGCGTTTGCGGATGAGAGCCTGGAGTCGCTGAAGGGTTACTTGCCAGCAAACGTGGATGTGCAGAAGCAGATCGACGACTTCCTCGCGTCGGGTAAGGGCGGTCAAGTCTCGTGGGGCTTCCTCATGGGCGCGTGCTCTGGCTTCGCGTTGAAGAAGGTCTCGAAGCTGGGTGCGCTCGCGCTGGGCACGGTCTTCGTGTTGTTCCAGTGCGCTAGCTACGCCGGATACATCGACGTCAACCAGAAGAAGATCGAGAAGGATATGCTCGGCGTGCTCGACATCAACAAGGTACGGATTGGCGCTCTCCGGATCTTTGAATCAAAGGAAGACTCACGGACGTTTCTCGCTGTGTGTGTAACAGGACGGAGAGTTCGACTCCAAGGATGTCGACGAGGTCTACAAGCAGGTGCTCAAGGTGCTGCAGTACAACATGCCTGCGGGCAGTGGCTTCACTGTCGGCTTTCTCCTCGGCTTCCGCTCTGGATGAGGAATGCGGAGCCATGTCACTAGTCCATGCTTTCTAAATAGTGACGGAGTTGAAGTGCGCCGAGTGTCTGGTAACATTCGTGCAACCTTCTCATGATGACGAGTCTGGCTACGTCCATGATGACGAGTCCACTAGAAGTCCATATGAATCATACAAACTCCATGTCTGCGGAATTTTTGTTATGTTTCTAGCCTTGTTGACCATAAATGTAGTGCAATAACAAAATCAAGTCAAATTCGGATAATTATGCATAGAAATTCCATGTCTGCTTCGACTTCGCAGGTTTGCTGTGATGACGCTGTGGAGTCAAAGTCCGATCTTTTTCCTTTTGTCGTCGATTCGCTTTTCTGGGTCGGGAACTGGTAGTTTTTTCCTCTCTGGGCAGTGGAGATTCTGGACCCTGGACTCTGGACTGCGGACGACAACGAACGCACGCTGCTGTGGTAGGTTACGCGCCGTTCCACGTCCAGCGTCAGCTTTAGACCACCCGCCCTCTCATTCGCCAACAACTTCAGTATCTGGTAGTATCCGACGAAGCCAAGCACCATGCAGCACAGTCAGAGCGAAGTGGCGCTCGGCACCAAGAATGGCCCATGGGCCGACATCAAGCACGCTGAGGGCTTGAAGAAGCGATCGAACACGGCGCAGAACCTGCAGTTCTATGGTGCGTTCGCTGGCTGCGATCTATGGGCGAGTTGGAGGCTCAACGCGACTAACTGATCGATTGCGCAGTGGAGGAGCAGAAGCGATTGTACCAGGAACTGCCGTTCATCGCGCTGCCTGGTATGCGTCGCCAGTCGTTCCACCGCGAGCGCAGCTTCTCCAACCTCAAGTCGCGCAGCTCCTGGGGCAGTTTCACCGACCTCGTGCGTCGTGGTGAAGACCAGCCACTGCTTGGCGAGGCGGACGAGTTCCCTGAGCCGGGCTACACCGTGCCGCTGCTGCTGTCGTGCTGCGTGGCGCTCATGAGCGCGTTCCAGTTCGGCTACAACACCGGCGTCACCGGTGCCCTCAACCCGGTACGTCTCTTTCGTCCTTTTGTTGGCGTTGGCGAAATCATCACCACTTGTTGGTGTCGTTTTTCCACCAACAAAACGCCTCGCCATTGTGTTGGCGTTGGTGAAAATCACCAACTGAGCTCTTCGCCTGACGACTAAAAATGTATCCATGTGTCGTAGGATCTCGTCTTCCCGGGCCACACCGACCTCGAGTGGGCCATTTGCGTGTCCATGTTCGCCGTGGGCGGGCCCATCGGCTCGCTCACGGCCGGCCGCCTCAGCACGCAGCTCGGCCGCAAGAAGGCGCTGCTCGTGGACTCGTTCCTCTTCGTGATCGCCGGCGCCATCATGGCCTTCGCCGCCAACATCTACATGCTGATCGTCGGCCGCTTCATCGTTGGCTACGCCGCCGGAACGGTCAGCGTCGTCGTGCCGCTCTACCTCGGTGAGCTCGCGCCGCCCAACCTGCGTGGTGCGCTGGGCACGGGCTACCAGTTTGGCGTCGTCACGGGCATCCTCGCGGCCTCGCTGCTGGCGTTCGGCTTCTCGGGCCCGAGCGACGGCCTCGCGCAGCCTGGCTGGCGCTTCATGATGGGCTTCACGGCCGTGCCGGCCGTGCTGCAGATGGCGCTGAGCTCGTGGCTCACGGAGAGTCCGCGTTGGCTGCTGACGAAGAACAAACCGAAGGAGGCCGCTGACATCCTGCGTCGCCTGCGTGGCTCGAACGATGTGTACGAGGAAATCGACAGCATCTGCTCGGCCAGCGACAATGAGTCGGGCGACATGGGCTTCTGGGCTGTGCTCGCGGACCGCTCGATCCGCTTCCCGCTCATCGTGGGCGTCACGCTTCAGATCGCGCAGCAGTTCTCGGGTATCAACGCTGTCATGTTCTACGCCAACTCGTTCTTCAAGAACGTGGGCCTCGCGAACCCGCTCGTCGGCACGACGCTCGTGAACACGGTCAACGTGATCTCCACGGGCGTCGCGCTCGTGCTCATGGACACGGCGGGCCGCCGTCCGCTGCTCGTGTACTCGAGCGTCGGCATGATCGTGTCTGCGCTCGTGCTCACGCTCGCGCTGCTCAAGCTGCTGCCGTTCTCCGGCATGGTCTCGGTCGGCGGCGTGATGTGCTTTGTGTGGTTCTTCGAGATCGGCCTCGGCCCCATCCCGTGGCTCATCGTGGCCGAGATGTTCCCGGCGCGCCCTCGTCCGACCGCCATGTCGATCGCCACGATGGTCAACTGGCTCTGCAGCTTCATCGTCGGCCTCGTGTTCCCGATGCTGCAGTCGTCGCTCGACTCGTACTCGTTCATCCCGTTCGCGACCTGCTTAGTGCTGTCGCTGATCTTCACGCTCAAGTACGTGCCGGAGACCAAGGGCAAGACCACGGCCGAGATCCAGATCGCCATGCAGGAGATGCGCTAGGCTCTCGATCGTATCCAGAGATCCTCAAGTGTCTCCGTGAGGAGACGGCGAGCGTTCTCACCACGCCACGTTGCATGTGCCCGACCGAAAACAACGAGAAGAGATTGAGGAGAAGATTGAGGAGGAGATTCCACGGAAGAGAACCCTCGGTGTATTGGCTCTCGTTGTTTCCCCATACTAAAGACACTCACAAAATACAAAATCTGCCCTCAGCATCTTGCTGCCTTGCTACATTTCTCCCTACTTCTACGCGACTTCGAAGTACAGTACGCGCCCCCTGAAGATTAAAGACTGATCTCGTTGTGGCGGCGGTAGTTGTTGTTGGGCGTCGGGTCGTCGTGGACCACAACCGTGTGCGTGCGACGCATGCCCTGGGCGGGCAGTGGCGCGGGCTGGAGACCTGGCAGACGGCCGCTCTGCTGCTGCTTGAACTGGTTCGGCGTGGCGTTGCCGCCGTACTGCGGCTGCAGGGGCGTGGACGCACGGCCGCCGTCCAGGATCGCGAACTGGTCGTGGCCCTGGGACTGCTGGTTCTGGTACTGGCGCTGCTGGTTCTGCTGGTTCTGCTGGCCCACGAGGCCGTTGATGTTGCTGCCGAGCGGGTTGAAGCTGTTGGTCATGTACTGCTGCTCGGCCATCTCCTTGTTCTCATCCTCCTGGCGCTTGAGCTTCCACGTGATGTAGAAGATGTACACCTGGCGCACCATGAGACACAGCAGCACGAGCACCTGGAGGCCGATGATGGCAAAGCCCACGCCTTCACGCAGGTCCACCGGGATGTCGCCCTGCAGCGACGTGGCCGACGAGATGAGGAACAGCGTGAGGAACAGGCCCGAGATCTTGATGATAATCACGAACGACGACGTCTTCTGCACGAACGCCGTCGGGAACGGGCGCTTGACCTCCATGTACAGCAGGAACGCGATGTGGAGCGTGATGAGCACGATGACCTGCCAGATGCCAGGCATGCCGATGAAGCCCGTGGTCACGCCACACAGCAGCGCCAGCAGCAGCTTGGGCGCGAAGAAGTAGCGGCCTTCGAACTTGTACTCGTCGTACAGCGGGCCGTACTTGGCGTGGACAGGCTTCTCGAAGTGGTCCTTGGTGCCCAGGTCGCGCAGCTCGTCTTCGTGGCGACGCACGACCCAGAGACCGTACACGATCGTACCGACGGCGAAGAACAGCAGCGAGAAGATGGCGAGGAAGATGCCGATGTCGACCTTGTCGTACTTGATCAGGTAGCAGATCTGGAAGGTCGCCGTGACGCCCACCACGTACTCGGACAGGATCAGGATCATCGTGAGCACGCCGACGGCCTTCTCGAACCACTTGCGCGAAAAGTCCTTGAAGCTCGCGACGAACGGCGCCGCGCACACCACAAACACGGCACAGAGCGCGAACGGCGCGATGCACATGATCATGACGCCCGCCAGCGTGAGGTAGAAGAGCATGTCGACCTTGACGCCGATGAGGTCGGCGTACCGCTCCATGCCGAGCGTCTGGTTGGTGTTGGTCACGTCCATGAGGCGACGCGACGTCGTGCTCGTGCTGTTGTCGCTCGTGTCGTTGTCCACCTTGCCGAACGGCAGGAAGCTGAAGGCCGCGGGCGCCATGCGCTTGCCCATTTCCTGGAGCATGCGCGGCGACGCGTCGAGGTTCATCTGGTTGATCATGACGCCGAACTGGCACATGTCCACGGCCACCATGGCGAGGCCGAGACTGGCCGTGGCAGACACGCCACCGGCCACACCGGCACCCGTACCCATGACACTGCCAGCCACCGACATGACAGCACCGGCCGCCACGGACACGGCAGCGGCACTGGTTCCCACGGCCGTCGAGGCGATACCGGCCTTGTCGAACGACGACTTCGGCACGCCGTCACCCCAGTGGTCGGCGTCCGAGAGGCCCTTGTCCTTGACAGGCGTGAGCGCGGCGGGCGTTGGCGTCTTGCTGGTGGAGTTGGACGAGCCCGAAACGAGCAGGTTCTCACACTGGCACGTCTTGAACGAGGCCTCGCTCGTGTACGAGCACTCGCGGTCGGTCTTGAACGACAGCTTGGACAGCACGGAGCTGGCCGCCGAGTCCACGAGGTCGCTCTTGCCCACGGCCGAGAGCAGCTCCACGAAGTTGAGCTTGGTGTAGATGTCGGACGTGAAGCCGTCCTCGGCCGTGTAGTCCCACGTGCCGTTGGCGCACTTGGGGAACTTGCACACCGACATACACATCTTGATGTCCACGACCGACGACTGCACGCCCGAGTAGATGAGACACTGGGACTGGGACACGGCCGACGACACGTCGAGGTTCACGCCGCCGCACGTGAGACCGAGCTTGGGCCACGCACCGTAGAACGCCGCGTCACACGTGAACTCGCCCGTGACGACCGTCGTGGCCGCCGACGACGACGAGCCCCCGGTCGTGCTGCCGGCGGAAGTCGGCGCTGGCGTCGTGTCCGAGGCTCCCGACGAGTCCGACGACGACGTGCCCGACGTGGCCGTGCCAGGTGCCGTCGTGGTCTCGCTGGACGACGGAGGCGCGGTGGTCTTCTTGGTCGCTGGCGCTGACGTCGATGGCGCCGGTGCCGTCGTCGATGGCGCTGGCGTCTTCTTGGTGGATGGCGTCGGCGTCGGCGTGGATGCCACGTCGCCAGCGTCCGTCTGCAGTCGGCGGAGCGACGTGCCGTCCGTGGAGCCCGCACCGCCGCCGCCAGTGGATGGCGCCTTGGTCGTGGCCACGGGCGTCTTGGCCGTCGTCGTCGGGGTCTTGGTCGTAGGTGAGACCGTCGTGGATGGCGTCTTCGTGGACGGCGACGGCGTCTTGGTCACCGTCGTGGTGCCAGCCGCGACACTCGTGCCATCCGCCGAGCCAGCCGATGGCAGCGGCGAGTCTCCAGTGCCAGAGCCCGTCGTGGTCGGCTCCGTGGCAGGGCCCGTGGAAGCGCCGGCGCCCGACCCAGTAGAGGACGACGTCGACGTGCCAGAGCCGCTGGTGGTCGACGACGAGCCGTTCTTCTTGGCCGCCTTCTTGCTGGCCGCGAGCGCCGCGAGCTCGTCCGCCAGGTTGCTGGTCGTGGGCAGCGAGTACCGGAACGCGCACGTGATGGGCGTGCCCACGGTGGCGGTGGCACCCTCACCACTGCCCGTGGCAGGCGTCAGCGGCGCCGTGGTGGTCACTCTGGATGGCGCGGTCGTGGCAGTGCCAGTCGATGGAGACGAAGGGGCCAGCGTGGCGCTGGGCGTCGTGGCGTTATGGCTGGCCGCCGCTGGCGTGACAGGAGCCGTGGTGGTGGCAGCGGCGACGAACGAGATGGGCGACGTGGCAGCCATGGCACTGACAGAGATGGAGTCCGAGGCTGACTCGGTGGCAGCGGACACGACGCCGGCGACGCTGTCGGTGGCACGCGCCGTGGCCATGACGGCGGCTGCCACGAGCAGCCACCGCGTACTGTCGACGATGCGCATGTCGGACGGGAGTTGGTTAGGCTACGAAGGCTTCGATCGCCGACGAGGTGAGGATGGAGCGGTCCTTAGACGCGCGTGGTTAGTTCTGCGCTGAGCACACCGCGCGACGATCGCACCGATAGACTGGGGGTCGCTCGATACTCGTTCGTTAGACGCGAGGGTGGCTGCGGTTCTGTACGTAAAGCAAGGGTCTTTCTTCGCGGTTAGACTTTGCTTTGCGTGCGTTTTCCGAGATTTCCGGAGCGGAAGTTCGAATGGGGATCAGGGGACGCACAAAGGCGCGGAGGGCCAGTTGGCAATTCCACGGCGCTGCAGCGATAGACCGATCGACACGATAGATCGATAGATAGTGGAGTCAGCGGGATGGGAACAAACACTTGGCCAACGCACCCACCCAGCCAGCGGCTCGAGATCGCTGCATTGCGACGACACATGGCGTGGAGTCCATGGACATCCGCTTGCGGCTCAACGATTCAAACGCCCTAAAGCCAGTTGCCTCTACAAACCCTACCCCTACCAATGATCCGAATACAAAATGCGAGTAAAACTGAGGCACGTACACCTACACCTTATGAACGTACGGAGACGTGACAAGCTGGTGCCACCAGACTCTGTTGCAACAGAGGCTGGGGCTCGAACCCACATTGCCACGTACAGACAGCAGCCAGTCGAGACTCGCATGAGTCCGACAGCTCACCAATGCATGAAGGCAGCCGTCAAAGCGGACTCACAGCGATCACCTCTTCTGCTGCGTCCGTCTATCATGCTGCCCCTTCGTGGCTGTGATTTTGGGATCTTCGGGCCTCTGGGGATGGAGTTTTCGTCGCTTCGTGCTGGAGATCTCAAGGAACTCCAAGAGGGGGACGATTCCCAAACAACTCACTATCGCATTTAGCAGGTATTCATAATGTCGAGTTCAAAACAACGGGACTAAGAATCTATCTGTATAAACCTTTCCGCATGTATCATTTGTTACAGGTACTGAAATTAAGAGGCTGTTCCGGCAGAACGTTCTGAAGTGAAAGCTGTCACGGGTGACGGGACGTGTCTAAAATGTAGCCATGTTCGAATCCTCAAATGTAGCCATGTCCATCAACTTACAATAGTAAGAGCTATAATAACACTTCGTGCAGCTCTTTCTGCTCCATCACTTCACCCCACGACCTCGAGACCACAATTCTCCCTTCATTAGCGAAGCTACGTCGCCACTTAGACTCCTATGCGTAGCCGTAAAGCGCCGGCACGGCGTCGCGCTCGCGGGAAAGGAAGGTCGTCGCGCTGGCGGTGGAGGAAGAGCTTCTCGCCGTTGGGATCGTGCTGCGCGAGTTCGGAGCTGCCGAGTAGCAACCGCTCGCTCGCCAAAGCGGGAAACGCCGGCGGCACCGCCACCATGTGAAACGGCACGCGCGACTTGAGCCACGCGAGCCGGAAGAAGTCCTTGTCGTCTTCCACCAGCTTCAACAGCGTGAAGAGGTCTGGCTGGTGGGTCGCGAAGAGCTCCACAACGCCAAGGCCTCGTCGTACTGCGAGGTCTCGTCGAATGAGCAGCTGCCGGTCGTCCTGGCCGAACATGTCCACGAACTCCATGTCCAGATACTCCCACACCAACGACGCGGGCTGGAGTTTGTACTCGATCGCGCTGGGCCAGAACAGCGTACCGGTGGACACGAACTGCGGCAGCGAGAACAAATACGTCGGGTCTCGCAGGGGAGTCGTCGCGACGTCGAGATACAGCACACTCTCGAAGCTGCTGTGCGATATCGCGTGGACGCGCGCTGCTACGGGGGACGCCCGCGCCATCATCGATCGGATCTTGACGGCCACGCCATCCTTCACCTCTGCTGCTGCCAGCAGTGCGTGTAGCTCGGCCGTCATCGCCGCTTCAACCTCGTCGTCTGCGAGCCACAATTCTACTGGGAGTTCACACTGGAGACCTCGCAGCTTCTCCACCAGCGCGACGGCTTGCTGCGCCTCCCCAGGCTGCACTACCAACACGATTCCGTCACCCTTGGCATCGGCAGACTGCTGCTTCGTGTCTTTTTCCTCAAGAATGACGCGTTCTATCTCGGCTGGGAAGTTGGCAAAGAACGCCGCCGCTCGGCACGCGAAGAGTGTCGACGGGAGTATCGCTTCGAAGTCGCTCCTCATCACACGGAAGTACTCGTCCGTGTCCTCGTCCCGCACCACGCAGTATCCGATCGCTTCCTGCTGCGAGACTAGTTCGAAGCAGGATTTGTCGTCGGCTGGCTGGCGGGGACCCTTCCACGTGCCGTCGCCCGTGCGCTTCCAGCCCATGCATTTCAGATTCCGCACGCGAGCGCCGCGTGGCGACGGCAGCGACGACTGCATCACACTCTCAAACTGCTCGTCGAACACCCGCCACTCCCGCTCCACAGCCGCGTCGACGGCCTTGAGGTCGTCCTGCGCCCTCTGGATCTCCATCTCCAGGTCCTCAAGCAGCCCGCGGATGCGGTCGTACTCTGTCTGGTGGTAGTACAGCGAGTCCTTGTCAGTGGGCTCGTCGTCGTCGTCGTCGTCGCCGTCGTCGTCTTCAATGGCGGCTTCTTTGATTCGTGGTGGGGCGGCTGGCGTCGAAGCGATGACTGCAGGGGCGGTCGTTGTCGGACGGGGAAGCTTGGGCTCGCGTCGGAGCTCTTTCAGTGTGGGCGTCACGGGGTGTTGAGGTTTCTTCGTGAGCTCCGGGGTGGGTGGCGACCATGGCACAGTAGGTGTTGGCGACGCATCTGCGTCCGCCGCCTGAGTCGACAGCTTGAATTCAGCCGGGAAGACTTGCTTGTCCTCGTCTACAGGAGCTTGTGTCGGCGTCTCTATTGTCAGCGCGGCGTCGCGGGGTCTCGCGATCGCTTGGTCCAGTCGCGGCGCGAGTCCGCACACGGCGACTGCCAAAAGCGCGAACGCCACGGCCGCGATGGCCACCAAGCGTAGCGGAGACGGCATGGCGGCTTCAAGATCACGGCGGCGCTGGAAATCCTTGACGTGATCCGTCCGGCTGACGTGCCCCTCAAGCCAAACACGCAGAGGCAGTCTTCCTCCATTGATGGCCAGCAGAGCCAACCGCTTGACGGAGACCGACGCGCCGTTGGACTTGTCGCCCCTGCGTCTGAGAACCGCCTGCCTCTGGCTGCGTGGATGACGCCAAGTGCCACTGCTGCCGTTCTCTTCCCAGAGGAAGTTCCTCAGGAACTGGATGGATGCTCCGCCTGCGTCCTCCTGGACAGGCCAGCTCGTCATCGTCCATCGTGGCCAATCGAAAGACTCATCCGTAAGATACGTGGCTTTCCACCGAAGAGCCACAACGGACACAAGAGCCACGACAACACCCTTCGAAATCGACTCTTTTTTCGAATGATGGCAGGCGGCTGCGTCTCGCGTTCTCAGAATCAAACCTTCCGCCCATCGTCTGGCTCCCTGCAGCCGCCGTTCCACGCGGGCGAGCGGACGGCCGTCCACTCTAGCGTCCTCTATGGACTTGCCCACCTTCATCCCCCATCTCAGTCCACCGTCTCCATCCCCACTGGAGGGCAACCACGGGCACCAATTCATTCGTAACATTTGTGACATATTCGACAATAAAAAACCGGTAGATACCGGTAGGGTCGTCATTCTTCTTCTTGAAGAACGAGTTCTTGAACTCTACGCCCCCAGAAGCGCCGATGGAGGAGCCTTCGTCTCGAGATGCGGAAGACGACCTCTCGTACGTCGTCGCCGGCGTGCGCTTCTTCGCGCCAGGCGACTGCCAGTTCGTGTTCCAGCATGTCGTCTCCGGCTGCGTCGTCGTGGGCGAGAGCAGCGGCGCCACCGCCACAGCGGACCGCCCGCCGAGCGCCGAAGCCGTCGTGGCTCGCGGGGACCGCGTGGTGACTGTGGAGGTGTTCCAAGCAGCGAGCGGCGCTGTGGTCGGCCTCCAGCTCACGACGCAGCTCGGTGCGGTCATGCGGAGCGGCAGGCTCCGTCGTGAGCGCTCGGTGGGGCTGGCTGTCGCCCCAGGCCAAGAGCTGCGCGGCTTCAGCATTCAACTGGGCGACGGCGACGCGAGTGTCGTGGCGCGCACGTGTGGCGCGCCGTTGGCTGGGTCGCTAGAACAGAAGAAGCTGCGAGTCGTGCGGTCTGCGAGACCGGCGAGTCCAGGCGTCAGCGACTTCCAGCGCGAGTTCGACGACGCCGTTGAGTGGGTTTTGCCCGTCGCTCGCCGAGGTGTCGTGTCGGTGGCGTCGGTGGCTGCAGCGTTGATCCAGATTGGAGAAGCATTCGAGAGCCTGCTCTCCTCTGAGACTCTGGAGGAGACAACTGGCGTTGAAGCGCTCAAGGCGCAGGTCCGGCGGCTCCATGTCCATCGACTGGCGATCTCAACGCTGGAGCAGATGCCCGACATCTACCGAGCCATGGGCATGCTTCACGTCAAGTTTGCCGTGCTTTTGGACGCACTTGCGTCGCGATCTCACTACTACGACGCCATGATGCTCCGCATCTGGGAGCAGTATCTGGAGCATCTCACGACGTGCGAGCTTGTCGAGTTCCTCGTGGCAAGTGGGGACGTTCGCCGACTCGACGTGGTCGCCTGGGCCCTCGCGGCAACGATGCAGACGTCCATTCCAGACGCCATGAAGCAAGTCGCCCAGCACGTCCAACTCGTGAGAATCGCCACCATCAGTGGGCAAGGAGCGATGCTTCGCTGGCTCGTGGATGTCGCCGAGCTCGACCCGCTCGATCATCCATGCGGGACACTCCAAGATGCCCACAACGTCGATTTGTGTTGGCGTTGGCGGTCGCCGCCAGTGAAACGAGTCAGTTCTGTAGAGATCGCGGGCCTCGTTGCCCTCCAACAAAAGCCATTGGAGTCCATCATTCGTCGGCGTCGATTTGTGAACGCGGCAAGGCGTTTACTAGCACAGCCGCCGCAATCGCGCATGAGTTTTCAGGAGATTCAGAGGCTACTCAGCGATGTAACGTGCCTCTCGGACTTGGACGCGCTGGACGCTTTGGCGGCTGCCCATTTGACGACAGTGGAGCGGGGGCAGTTGGCTCGCGCCACGGCACTCCACCTGATCTGTGAGACGATCGCGCCAGACAGCAGTGCCATCGCGCTTTTCAAAGACAACCTGCAGCTGGCGAAGGCCGCAGGCAGGATCTCGGCTGACGCGTACGACTACCTCACGTGTCGCGTTGACAAGATGGTCGCTGCAGTGTCCCAGCAGGAACTGCCCGAAGCGACAAAGACAGATACTGGTGACGAGTGGATGATCCTCGTGCCGCACGTTCCAGGCGACCACCATCACCACCTCCGTCACGTCGCCTCACTTCTTGCTGCGACCCTTAGCCTTTGTTACGCGCCACCAAGCCAAACGCGTGAAGCAACTCCCGATGCGTGGAATCCCGCGTGGCTTCTCCTCGCTCTCGTGGCTGTCGACACCTCCTGCAGCACGACCAACGATTCTGTGAAGGAGTTTATCGAGTGTGTGGACCTCCTATTCGATGAAGAGATGGCGGAAACCGTACTATACTCGATAGGAATCAAACGAGCCGACATCGTGGACGCAGTTCGGCGGCTCCAGAAGGATCGACTGGCGCTCACCAGTCGTATCACCAGCACGGAGATCCAATTCGACGAGAAAAGGACTCCGATCGCCTCCGGTAGCTACGGAGATGTCTTCAAGGGCTCGTTCCGTGGCCAAACGGTCGCCTTCAAGCAGTTGCTGCCGCAGCACAAGCTCAAACACGCCAAGATCGCCTCATTTTTTGCGGAAGCGACACTGATGGCTCGGCTCCGTCACGAGAATATCGTTCAGTTTGTCGGTGTGACGTGGCTCCAGCCGCGTGGGATCTGCCTCGTCACGGAGTTTATGGGTGGGGGTCACCTGCAAGCGCTCCTCGAGCGGTTTGCCGAAGAAAAGCGACCGAAAGGACTGGATGTACAGAAGACACGATTCGCTCTCCACGTCGCCGCAGCTCTTGTCTACTTGCATTCGCTTGATCCACCGGTGCTGCATCGCGATCTGAAGTCGTCGAACATTCTGCTGGACGCCGCGCAAACCACAGCCAAGCTGACAGACTTCGGTGTGTCACGTGAGCGCGCGAACGGGACGATGACCTCGGATGTGGGTTCGTGGATGTGGAGTGCCCCAGAAATCCTGAGGGGTGAACGGTACGGCGTCAAGGCCGATATCTTCTCATTCGGCGTTGTGCTGTCCGAGCTCGCGACAAATGAGTTGCCGTATGCCAGCAACACGACGGCGGCTGACGTCTGCGGGGTTCAACTGCGCAGCAAAATCATCCAAGGACAAGAGAGTGTGTCATTTTCTGGGCTACCCAGTCACATTCGGGAACTCTCTCAATCTTGTGTGGCGCTAGATCCAGCCTCACGGCCGACTGCTGCCCAGGCGGTTTCGAGACTGCAGAGCATAATCAAGCTGAAGGAAGCTGCCGCTGCTGTCCGTGAAAACGCGTTGGTGACCGAGTCGGAGCTCCAGCAATTGGCGCAGCAACCAGTAACGACTGACAGCTACCCTATCGCGCTCAAGCTGTATCAAGAGTACCCGGCGGTATTACTAGACAGCGGGGTCACAGGCAATCTCTTGGGCTTCCTTGCAGCCTGCAACGCGGAAAACTTGGCTCGCTGTCGTCGTATCGCGCAGCGTCGTCTCGATCTCAAGACTCTCCTTCGCGAGTACAGACGTGGGCTACTCATCAATGACGGCAACATCATGGCGCACAGAGGGGATGATACGCGTGCTGTCGCCGTGGAAGACCTGATCAGGAGAGTGAAGGAGTTTGTCAACCTTCAACGCCGAGACTACGTCGAGTTCATGGAGACGAACGTGGATCTACCAGCCAAGACCAATCGACTGGCAGCTGAACATGACGAGCTGACGGACGCTGTCGATCGCCAATTTGTGGAGCTGCGGTCGCTGTTCAATGATCAGAGACTGATGCTGAGGAGTGAAGAGAAGCTGTGCAATTCGCTGCTGAAGCGCTTGGAGATGACGCTGCGAGAGAGGCGGCGCGCACCGCTCATGAGCACCCACGTCGTCGTCTGATGGTACAAGTCGGCGCAGAAGCCTAGCGCCCAGTGAAAGCACGCCACTCGATCACGTGAAGTACAGTGTACGTGTTTATATTGATTTGAAGTGAGATTTACTATGCTTTCGCGCGCTACGTGCGCTCACAGCCTCCACAGGAACTCGCATTTCTCGACACTGAAGACGTTGTCTGGCTCCGTGTTTCGTCATCGTGGTGGTGCTGCGCTCGCACCAGGATCTCCCGCACCGCTTGCCTGAACCGATCTCGAGCGCGCACGGGAAGCACGGCGGGTTTGTCGACAGCCGGGCGGCGAGCAGCGGCATGGAGCACCGTGACGACGTCCGTCGGCTCAATTCCCACGTCGGCGAACGTTCTCTCAACCGTCGCGTCCAACACGTAGCCGACGCCTTCGTCCAAGATAGAGCGGCCGACGCTAGCAGTATCCACGGACGTGATCGCAGAGAGAAGACGGACCGGGTCCGAGAGATCCAGCCACGCTACGAGAGCTTGGCACAGCGGAGCACAGAAAGCGAAGAGCACAGTGGACACGAGCGAGACGATCCGCTGGCGCTGGCGACTGTCCACCGCGGCTTGCTGCATATCGATCGCCCATTGGCGCAACATTCCAACATCGCGCTGGAGCAGAGTCACGTCCATTTGAATGTTGGTGACCGTGATCTCGAGCTTGCGGACAGCGTGCTGGAGCTCGGCGATGAACGGCGCGCTCTCCATATTGACGCGGCTAGCACGCAGCTCCAGGCGGTCGTACTCGTCCAGCGAGATGAGACCTTCGCTATGCGCTTGCTTGAGCTTGCGCTTGAAGAACAGCACGTCGTCTTCTTCGAGCACGAGCTTGTGGTCCGCAACGTGTTGTGCACACGCGAGAACGAGAGCGTGACGCTCGGGCGTCGGGAGATGGATCTTCGCCAGCGCGTCGAGCGGACTCAAGTCGGAGACGTGGGTGACGTCATGGACCAGAGCGTGGAGCTCGTCGCTAGTCACGGCTTCGGTCTCGCGCGCCAACAAGGTGATTGCCGTCTGGAAGAAGCGGCGGCGGCGACGGACGCAGTCGAGCCGGGCGAATATGACGGCTTTGGCTTGATCGTTCTTGACGTACTGGACTAACTCCAACGGCGGCAGTGCGAATCGTTCTCGTTGCTCTCGACTGAAAAGCGAGAGACGACCAGGAGGCGCTGACGGCGGGTTGAGCGGCTCAAGCTTCGCTGTATCCAAGAGCCAGCAGAGCACCGCAGCTTGCTCACTGACGATCGCGAGGCGGACGGCTGGAATACGCTGAGCGATGGCAGCCATGGCGACGGAAATGGGCTGTTCCATGGTGGCAGCGTGCTCGCGGACGACTTGTTGGAGAGTATCCAAGTCTTTGGACGTGAACAGGTACTCCAGAAGGCGGTCGGTAGCCTTCCCGTAGAAGAGCAGTCGAGGATACTGCGAGTGGAGCATGGTCAAAGCCTGGTAGTTGACTTCGGTCACATCTTGGGTGATGAAGCTGCGCAGCTGAGTCCGCTCCGTGTCCGTGTCCAGTGCGACCCAGTACGCTGCCTCGACGGCTGCAAGCCGTGGGTGGTGTTGCTGGAGCTTCTCCACCACAGCACGGAGTTTGTCGAGAGCAGCAGAGCAATCCACTTGGCCCGTGCGCAGGAAGCAGTGAACTGGGTGAAGGAGAGCCTTGGCCTTGCTGCCAATCTGGATCAAGGCGGCGACGAGCGACGGCACTGCCACAACACCACGACCCGTGAACTCGGAAACCCACTTCACAGCGGCCTCGTAAGCTTCCTTGAAGCTGATTACACTTGAACTGGCCGTCTTGGTGCAAGCGTGGCGAAGCTGAGCGAGCGCCCAGGTGAGGTCGTCGAGGGTCGGCGAGGCGGCCGTGCGAAGCTTGATACTAGAGACCACCCGCTTGCCCTTAAGCTTGAGCCCACTAAGCTGCGTGCCAGCGGGGACCTCCATTGTGGTCACGTGGCCGACGCACTCACCGCCACTGATGGGCGCGCCGAGCCGCATGAGGAACTGGAGACCGTTCACCGTCGCCTTGTCGGACGAGAAGCTCTGGACGCTGACGACGCGGTCGCCTGGCGCCACGGCGCGCTCGCTCGTGACGGCGACGTCCTTGGGCGCCTTGCGCACCAGCACACGTGGACCGAGCGTTTCTTGGCCATCGAGCGCATGCAGATAGACGAACTGATAGCCGAACGCCCCAAAGAAGCGCACGCGTACAACGGCCGAGAGGGGGTCTTGGGCGACGCGAACCATGTTGGGAAGCGAACGAAGGAAGGCGGAGGTTGGAAGCTGACAGTGTGGGCGCTGGACGGCGGATTGAGGAATGGCAATGAGGCTCCGAAGGACCCAGTGGTCTGGAAGACTACGCACCGAGCCCACCAATACTTTTTGTCACACTCGCCGGAGGTGATCCATCAATTGCTCGTCGCTCGAGCTCTCGCCCTCCATCGTAGCTGGCTGGCCCACAAGCCACATTTCAGAGGACTCTCGATCCTGAGGAGATAGTCGCGTGCGAGAGAGAAAGAGAGATGAAGGCCTGCGGCTTCTGGCTGGGGCCGAGCGAGCCCACGAGATGCTTGTGGGCGCGGGCCCACCGACCACGCAGTTGAGCTCCTCGGTCCAGATCCGCGAGTCCGCGTTGAAGTTTCAGCAGCGTCGGAAGATTTTTTCTCTCAGGCCACAAGCGAAAACTCTGCAGCGACCAGATGGCGCTCTTGCGCACTTGCCCACGAGCTCTCGTGACAAAAGGAGGTGGAGGGGATGGCTCCACTTCCATCCGATCACACCCTCTTTTGGTACAAGAGTGCACCCATTAGGTCGTCGGAAGTCCAGATCTGAGACCTTCAGGTGCCAACTTGCCACCGTGCCTCCTTCTGTACTGCCACGCCCAACGCAGCATTCGCGATCTCTCGGCGCTAGAAAGGAAGCGTGCGATCGCTCTACGAAATGGCCGCCACCGCCACGATCGTGCTGGCCGCTGGCGTCGCGCTGCTGCTGCTGCTGCTGCTCGCGGTCGCCTGGGGCGTGCGACGCTGGACTCGTGCTCCCCGTCTGGGAGAAGCTGCGAACTACACCGAGATGAAGGACCCCGCAGCCCTCGATCTGGAAGCTCAGCACGGCTCGAGACGTGCGCAAGAAGGAGGAGCGGACGAACGTGCGTCTTCCAGCAATATGACGGAGAGCGAGGGCGAGCCGTGGCTTGACCTGCGTATCCTGGAGACTCGCCTCACGTGCGAGCTGCGGCTCTGCGAAGACGACGTGGTCAGTCGCGGGTCGTTCGGAGAGGTCTACAAATGCGTGTACAACGGCCAGGAGGTCGCCGTCAAGAAGCTCAAGCTGGAGCACCGTCGTAACAGCGAGACAGTCACCAGTTTCTTCAAGGAGATCAAGCTCATGGCCACGATGCAGCATCCACGAATCGTCCACTACGTCGGCGTGCACTGGGAAGGAGACAACATCGGAGAAGCCTGTCTCGTCATGGAGTTCATGGACGGCGGAAGCCTACGAGATCTGCGCGAGCATTGGGCTGCGACGAGCCACGCGACGGGGATTGATGCACACAAGGCGACGCTCGCTCTCCACGTCGCTGAGGCGCTGGCGTTCATGCACTCACGCCGACTGATCCACCGCGACGTCAAGTCGCTCAACATCCTCCTCAGTCACGACCACACGGCTGCCAAGCTCGCCGACTTTGGCATCTCTCGCGAGCGCCTTGGCACGAAGCTGACCGAGTGGAAGGGCACGCCTTTGTGGATGGCGCCGGAGGTGATGATGGAGTCGGGCCGGTACAGTTTCCCAGCGGACGTGTACTCGTTTGGCGTCGTTCTCTCCGAGTTGGACACGCACGACACGCCATTCGCCCGGTCCGGGTTCAGAGCGACGTACCAGTTCACAGACGCCGTCATGGCGAACAAAGCCACCGTGGAGTTTTCCGACGGTCTCGACCCCGTCGTCCGTGATTTGGCCACGCGTTGCGTTGCCTTTTCCCCAGGCGACCGACCGACGGCAGAGCAAGTGACCGCGACGCTGCGTGGTGTCGTGGAGCGCCTGGTACCAGTGCGAGATGTTGAGTTGGTGGCACGTTGAGCAGTGATTGAAGTATTGGACGTATCAAGACGGAGTAACTTGAAGAAAAATACACATTGTGGTGTGGTGCGTTGTACTCTACGACATGGTCGCGGGAGTCGATGGGGGGCTGCTGCCCGTGCTGCTGGCGATCAGGTCCGTGGCCTCGATGGCGTACGCGCGGATCTCGTTCTCCACATCTCGGAACGGCATGTCGGCGAAGCGGAACGTGTTGAAGTGCGGCGTGTTGGGCGTCGGCTTGCCGTAGCACCACTGGCCCTTGGGGAAGTCCTCGCTGGCCTCGTAGATCTCCACCGTGTAGTTGGCCCGCGTCGACGTGGGCTTGAGCTGCAGCAGGTGCGTCCAGATCTCCGGGTCCACCTCCATCTCGGGCTCGCCCGTGGGCGGTGAGACCGTCACCAGCTCGCCGGCCTTCATGACCATCGGCTCCTTGGGCGTGGGCTTCGGGTGGCGGCCTTCCAGCTTCTTGGCATTGCGATGCAGGAACAGCACGTCGCCCTGCGTGTCGTACTGCACCATGGACTGGCCGCAGAACATGTCGCCTCGCACGTCGCCGGCGATGGCCGGCGGCCTGTCGACCATGTAGAAGCTCGTGTTGGATTTCAGCCACGCGAGCCGGAACAGGTCCTTGTCGCCGTGGACGATCTTGAACTTGTCGAGCAGATTCGGCTGGTGGTGCGCGTAGTAGTGGAGCAGCGCGAACGCCCTCTGCGAGCGCGTCTTGTCGATCACGAGCTGGCCGCTTTCCTGCTCGAACATGTCCACAAAGTCCAGATCCATGTACTCCCACACGAGCGACCGCGGGTGGAGCGCGAAGATCGTGTGGTTCGGGTGCCAGAAGTCGGGCCAGAACAGCGCGCCCGTGGCCTTAAACTGCGGCAGATCGAACAGATACGTCGGGTCCTTCACGGGCACGTTGTCGGCGTCCAGGAACAGCACGTGGTCGAAGTCGCTGTGGCGGATGGCGTGGATCTTTGTCGTGAAGCCCTTGACGTGCTTGTCCTCGATGGCTCGCAGCACGAGCGGCCCGTACGCCTCCGCCATCTTCTTGATGATCGGGTGGCCCGCTGCGTCCTCGAGCTCGCTGGTCTTGTACCACAGCTCCACGGGCAGCGCGCAGTGCAGGCGACGCAGCGTCCGCAGCGTCGCGTACGCGCTGGGCAGCATCTTGGGGTACACGACCAGCACGACGCCGCGAGTCGGCTCCTTCTGTGCCACAGGCGTCTCGCTCACAGCCAGAGCGCGCTGCTGCTCTTGGATACTGGCGTTCCGCAGCACGTCCATGGACTGGATGGCAAAGTTGGGGAAGTGCCACGCGTCGTAGCAGCGCAGCGTCGCGTCCCAGCGCAGCGTATCGCAGGCCGTGAGCATGACGCGGAACCGCTGCTTG
Source organism: Pythium apleroticum (assembly GCA_023337875.1). Classification (NCBI taxonomy): domain Eukaryota; phylum Oomycota; class Peronosporomycetes; order Pythiales; family Pythiaceae; genus Pythium; species Pythium apleroticum. Next base: position 4,443 of record JAADXN010000247.1, on the reverse strand, counting down.
GTCGTCGTGTCCTCGATCTCGCAGTACCCGGCCATCTTGGCGGGCACGTTCTGCAGACACGACCGGTCGTTGCTGGGCACGCGCTTGCCCCACGGGTCGCAGTCGGCCGTGGCGCGCCACCCGAGACACTTGAACTTGCTCTGCGTTGTCTGCGACTTGTACTCGCGTGGCAGCTCCGTCACGAGCTTGGCGTCCTCCTCGGCGATGATGGCGCCGTGGACTTGGAGCTGCTCTTTGATCTTGTGCAGCTTGTTCTTGAGCACGCCGATGGCCTGGAGCGACCGCAGCCGCTTCTCCTCCAGCGCGTTCATGCGCTCCATGTGCTCGGCGTACGACACAACGGTGGTTCCTGTGGCGGCGACCGAGTACGGCGACGGCGCCGACGTCCGCATGAGACTCAGCAGCCATTCCACGTCTACGGCCCCAGGCGCAGGCGTTGGCGTTGGCGTTGGCGTTGGCGTTGGCGTTTGGATAACGGAGACCGTCAGCTTAGCGGCAGTCGTGGTCTCAGGCAGCGACGGAGGCTGCGTGGGCGTGGCTGTCGACGCAGCAGGGGCTTCGGAAGGAGCTGGCGGAGTGAAGGGCTCACGCGTCGTGGCCGCTGGCACGCTGGCGCGCTTCCTGGAGGGCGTAGAGGCTGGCGAGCGGCTCGTAGACGCCAGTGGCGTCGCTGGCTGCGCTGTGGTCGCTGCTGGGGGTCGTGAGGCCGCCTGGGGCGCCGCGGGGGCTTTCGGCGCCGAGGACGGCGCGAGAGGCTGGATTTCCTGGGCGGCGCGGCCGTGGATCGGCGGCTGCGGCTTCGCGCCCATGGCCGTGGACACTGCGCGAGTGGGGGCGGCGTTGCCAGCCCACAGGCCACTGTGCCACAGCACGAGGACGTACAGCAGTCCGCATCCGCAGAGAAACACTCGTAGCTGCGCGGCGAGACTGCGGCCGCTGTGGCTGCGCGGCGTGCGGGGCGGCGAGGACGACGCGGCGGATGACGGCGGCGACGTGGCGCTGTGGCCGTGGCTAGAGGCGCTCATATTCGCGCGCGTGGCGCGTCGACTGCCATGGCTCGCGAGCGAGGAGGTCGGCAGCATGGTCTCCGATGAGGTTCCGGCACTGCTCCGGCCGCAGGATGGCTGGAACCAAGGTTCCGCGCACCACGCGAACGGCTCCGACAGAGCGGCCCGCGCTTGCACTGCCCTGACGGCGTCATGCTGGATGGGAAATCGAAGCAAGATCAAATCAAAGGAAGCGATTGATGGTGACCAACAACATCAAACGCCGCGCGTCACGCAGCGCTGATTCGATGTGGTCATGTCCATTTGGAGCCGAAAGAACCAGCTGGTGGGACGGAAAGCCCACTCTCCGGATCGGAGCGGCCGCCGGCCGTCCACCGTCCAACGTCCGCCTCCCCTAGCCCTCTTCCGCGTAACTTACCAGGCGGAAGTTATCTTTCGGGAAAATTCGGAACGGAGCCCGGGCCGGCGCCGAACTTTGACCCGGCCCAAATTGAAGTGAGTCTTGGGGTTTCATGGGAGGCATGGCATCACTCCAGCAGCACGAACGAAGTTGTATGCATCCTTGGGTACCAGAATGGTGGTGGCGCGAAGGCTGGAGCATTCCGCCTGAATCCTTGGCATACACCATGATTCGATGAGCGTGCAGTGCAGTGCAGTGCACCCCCCTGGCACCAGGCTTGTGGTCTTTTGTGATTTTACAAACACCGCCAGTGGCCTCGAATATCGAAGAGTGTGGAGTCCACTGTGGACTCCACACCCTTCGATTTTCGAGGCCACACTGGATCGCCAAAAGTGACAGGCGTCGTACCTGTGGGAATCCGCTCCCATCCTACCATACAGTACATACTACGAAACGCATGAATCCGCAACACGGCTCGTCCGTCTGCCAGGCAACAGCCCGCACTGGGAAGTGGCCGAGTCTGCCTTGGTTTCGGGGAAGCAGTGGCTGAATTTTCCCCCACGCGATCGCATGTTGCTCGCAACTGGACACATAATTTAAAAAAAATGCGGCTGGCGTAACCGTAGACGTGACTGTAGAGACTCTGGCGCCGAGGCTTCGGTCTCCAATAGACAACGACGCCCTGGTTGTGTTTCTTCCATCGAATCGGCCTGGGTCTGGGGTACTGTACCACTCGAGGGAGGGAGTCATTTCCAGATCGGATTTCATCCACTGGCTAACCAGTTACCACCTTCAACCGACCTTCCATCTCCCCCTCCGCGTCCACCAACTCCCCGCCGCACTCACTTCCATACTAGCGCGATAAGTCGCACTTCGTTCTGCCTCAAGATGCGGCTCTGCAACATGCTCAACGCCACGGACGCGCTGGCGTCGGACCTCGGGGGCCTCGGACTGAGCCACTGCGCTCACAAATGTGGGGAAGACCCACGTGACAAACGTCCTGCCGTCCACGGTATCGCCGGCACCGTCACGCCACTGCGCCAGAAGCAGCCAGAGGAGTGCCTGACGCCACGTGTCCAAGAGCTCACGCTGGAAATCGCCAAGCTCCAGCAGCAGATCAAACGCCTCACGCGTCGCCGCAAGAAGCTCCGCGCTCTAAACCCCAATTCTCAGGCCGCGTGCGAAGGATTCATGGCGAGAAAGGCGGCCGAGTATTTCGCCATTGACGAGCGAAGGCGACGCATGCAGTCGGCAGAGCCGCTCCGAGGATTGCCGCGACCAGACGCACCCGCGTCAGTCGCTGCAGCAGACACGTGAAGAATCTCAACGCTCCGAGCCAGTGCAGAGTACTTAGTGACGGGTGCGGCGTCGAGGCGGTGGCCGGGAGCGAGCCACGAGACACCAAGGACCGCCTCTCCCTGTCTTTCTTGCTATCGTGATGTGAGGCCACAGCTGCAAGTGCATATTTTTCTAAATAGTACCCGACTTGTATGTCTAGATCTGTATTTTTGCATATTTGACAGCCCACTTCAACTTGGCCAGGGTCATCATTTGCCATTTCCATGTCTTTCCACTACCCTGTCACCATTGCGTGGTCGCCCACGGCGTCATTCGCACACAAAATGGCAGGAGGGCATGTCTGTGCGGACGAGAGGGCTATTACGACACTGTACTGAGACGGTATACTATAGATCCTGGAACATCTCACGTGCCATACGTGAAAGCGCCACTGACATCAAGGCTTGGCTTCGGAGAGCAGGAACGCTAGCGAGTGGCGCTGATGCGGTGCGTCATAATCAGTTGAAGCGTCGTCACCACGCTGCACAAGCTCCTCACCACAGTGGCTGCTCACACTCGGCTTCAGGCTGGCTGAAGGCTGCAATCGCTCGGTGGGTTCTTCAGCGTCAGGCTCAATCACCGGGCCCACCGTGCTCTCGTGGCCCACTCGGACGTCGCTCATGAACTGTTCTGCTGCGGCGTGATCATCGCTCAACGCCCGAAGCACGGCTGGGAAGAAATCCGCATTCGCGTCGTGGCGCACGAGCTTTCCGCGAGAGTTGAAATGCAGGAGAAAGACCATCGGACACACAAAGTCTCTTCCCAGCACTTGCAGCATCAGCAGCGGGTCGTATGCCACCGTGGGGAATATGGCAGTGACGGCGTTGCGTGTAAAGATGCCGTGGAACGTCAGCTCGCACCGGATGACCAGATTGGTCTCTTCTTCCGGATCGCCTGGAGTGAGGAGCTCCAGTGAGCGGACCACGTTCTGGTGGATGTGGAACAGCTCCGTGTATCGTCGCCACTGCTCCAGCAGCATCTCCTCGCCAAGCCCCGTGACGCCCGTGGAGAGCTCGGTATCCGCGATCGACCGGACGAACGCCTCTTGTCTGCCATGAGTCTGTGGCCCTCGGTATCCTCGCGCGAAGCCTTGGAAGTAGTGGCTCACCAGGCGAACAACAGAGCTGTCGGTGACGAGTTGAGACTCGTACAGTGCGCGAGTGCGGAGCAATTGACGCCGCAGCAACAGCGTCTGGATCTCCTGCTTCAGGTCGTTGACGTCGAGCGTGAGGTTGTACAGCCGCGAGTCTTGCCGGACTCGGACGCTGAACGCAGAATCGCGGCGGGGCTTTTGCTTCTTCTTGCCCTTCGAGGGCGCCATCTTTGCGCGTGGACGCTCGGGCAGGCTCCCCAGCATGTCGGTGCTGCCAGCGCCAGTCGTCTTGAACATCTTGTGGAGTGGGCGGGCTGTTGCCACCACATTGGCATTTGAGACTGCGCACAGGACTGGAGTTGGATGGGACCTGGCGCAACTCGCTGCCTGTAGCACCGCCATAGACTCACGCTGGCAGCAAAGGCAAGAGCCGAAAGGCTTTGTCGTACACAGGTCCACGCATCGCGTCATTCTCCTTTCTACTACCGCTGCGATGAACGCGGAAGAACGCACGCGGCATTACGCCCAACGGGCCGCCAACCGTCTCGTCTCGTGAGCTTCGTCATGAGACTGATGAGTGTGTGTGTGTGTGGGGGGGGGGGGGG
>JAADXN010000246.1:0-33058 GCA_023337875.1 Pythium apleroticum | reverse complement strand
GAGGGGAGCGCAGCGGACGCACCTGCGAGATGGTGAGTTCGCTGATGGGCACTTCGTTGTCGATTCCCTGCAAGTCATCAAACGCACACCAAGTGAGTTGAGTGAGGAGATGTAACAGCTCAAACGACAGGGTCCTACCCGCATGAGCACGCGGTTGGAGATAGAAGGCGTGTCGATTTCCAGGATCATACTGTGGGGGGACATGCGCATGCAGTGAGAAGGTGGCTCTACGAGAGAATGGAGAAAGGCCGACGCACCCGCCGTCGACGACTTCGTCCAGCGTGAGCAGCACAAGCTCGATGTTGTCCAGCAGCACGTGGCGATCCACGCGTCCCCTGTAGTATTAGCAGCAAATGGAGGTTGACTAGCGCAGAGGCAACAGGAGTCAGCAACAGATAGAAGACGCACTTGAGCAAGCCGCTGACTGTCTCAAACGTGGCGTCCAGCACGTTCAGCAGGATGATCTCGTTCTGCAACGCACCAGAAACAGCCGCGTTAGCTCAGACATCACAGCTTCTAGGTCAGCTACCAGTCGCACCTCATTCGCCGAGCCCACGACGTGCATGGTGACGTCCGATCCCGAGCGGAAGACGCTCACGATGTTCTCCATGAGGATGATGTCGGCTGTGCACATACAGCGTCAGTCTCCCATTGCAAAAGACCCCCAACCTCCGACGTGGGTACAAACCTTCCAGACGCGGGTTGGAGTTCTTGGTCTTGAGGTAGATCTTCTTCTCGAGCGCGAGCTGGTCCTTGGCCGCCGGGTACGACTTGTCGTAGTACTTGGCGCAGACGCGGTTGCCGTCGCTGTCCAGCACGAAAATGGCCTTCACGAGTGGCGCTGTGGTCTACACGGTATAGAATTATCAGTATCCGCACTCTATAACCGCCATGGGCGTCGCCCGTGGCGTCTGAAGACCGCCATTTCCATCGCCGCACGCACCTTCATACTCATTGCTCCCTCGGGATGGCGGATCGGACGAGAACTGCGGCAACACGAAGTTTGCTCGTGACGGGGACTCCTTCTATTGGGTAGAACTTTGATTTATGCTGATTCATTGGTTAATATTGAAACCTCACTATAGTGACACAAGTAATGTCACAATACAAAGAGAGATCCAGGGATTGAATCGACAAAGCGCCTCCATCTTCTTCCTGAGGCAACGCAGCCGCGTACCTCCAGAGTTCGACATGTATGTAAAACCTTACTATCTTGATAACTAGCTCTGATAATCCGTTGTCCCTCTTCAAGCAAACCGGTACTCGTGCGGCTCGCCGTTGACGGATACGCCGTACTGTTCCACGGGCACGAAGCCGTTGGGTACACCACGCAAGTCCTCGGCGCTCGTGAACGTGCCCGGCCGCTGCGGCTGCTGCTGCGAGAGGAAGTCCGATTGGTCCAGCACGTCGATCAACGCCGGGTGGCTCAGGTGGAAGGCTGGCGCGTTGGCCCGCGACTGGCTGCCGAGACCGAAGATGCGCGACATCCGCTGCTGGAAGCGGAACTTGTAGGGCTTGGGCGGCTGGGCCGACACGCCGTCGGCGTCCTTGCGCTTGAAGTTGACCTTGTAGAACCGCTCCATCTTCTTCTGGAACGTCCTGTTGAGTGGAAGCACACAAGCATTGTCAGTCAGTACGCTCGCCTCCCCACTAGCCAAACACAACGGTAACGTCGACGCACCACTGTTGCAGGATGTCGATGATGCCGAAGTGGTAGAGCGACGGGCCCGAGACACTCGTCGCGACCTGCGTGAACAGCGACTCGTCCATTCCACTCTTGTTCATGCTCGACACGCCACGGCCTGTCACCACGTCGCTCGTGTCCACGAAGTACTCGGAGCTCTGGACGCCCATGAGCAGACTGTAGTCCATGATGCCCTGGTCGCACAGGAAGTCGCTGTCCTTGTGGATCTGGTCATAGATCTTGTGGGCCTGGCGCGCGTCAATGCGGATCTTCATCATGAGGTCGTTGTCCTTGAGCACGATGTTCGGCTCGTGAAAGTTGAGGCCGTCACCACACTCCTGGTTACGCGTACTGCCGAACGTGTACGACGCGTTACAGTATCGGCACGTGGTCTTGTCGCCTGGCTTCGGCACCTTTGCGTTACGGTCGACCCACGAGCCCTTGATGTCGTACCGGTGGTGCACGACCTGGGTGTCGGCGAAGAGGTTGGCCATTACGACGAAGTAGTACATCTTGCCGTACAGCGAGACCGCGTGGCAGCCGTAGAAGCGTGTGAGCAGCGTGTTGCGGTTGCTGGTCATGTACGCCTCGTAGTTGGACGCGATCTTGCGGAGGAAGTTGCACTCCTCGGGCGACATGGTCTTGACGATGAGTCGCTCGTCACCGGTGAAGAACATGAAGGCGCCACTGCGGCCTTCACTGAACTGCTCCTTGGTGGTGGCGCCGAAGAGACTGATGTACTCGGCGTCGCCGATGCCGTATGTGAGTCGAATGTTACGGAACGCTGCCGGACAGAATGACCAAAACTTCACGTGCTTGCCCTGCAATGGAAAATCCTTGGTCAGAGAGGCTTCCAGAGCAACAGTGGACGGAGCAACGGTCACGCACCTTTTCGCTTTCTCCGGAAATCGGGATTGTGATGAGCTCATCGGTCACAGCGCGCACAGACTCCTTGATACCGGACGTGGTGTAGTACAAAATCTCCGAACGCAGGGCCGTGTTCACCTGAGGACTTAAGTCGACGTCGACATCAGCCGATTCTTGGCCGCGACTTCCAGGTCCACCAGTGCGGCTACAGATCACAACGAAACGTCCCGTCAGTCAGTCAGCACCTTCGTTGGCGTCCACGGCGGAAGAGGCAGATGCGTACTGTTCGATGCTGTTGACGGCAAACCAAATCACGTAGTCCAAGTAGCCCTTCGCGGAGATCAGGAAGGCGACGATCTGGCGCAGCACCTGGGCGATGGCTTCGTTGGAGCCGCCCTGCGAGACGCCGTCCTTGTCCATGCTTCGCGTTGACATGAAGTACGCACACATGTACATCAGGAGCAGCAGCAGCCAGTAGAACACGTACGCGCCCGTGAAGCTAAGAGGACGACAACAAGGGTTCTGATGTTAGCACAAATTGCGTAATATGATAGCAGGCGTAGAGATATAATACGTACAAGGAGACGTAGTTGAGCACGCGGAGACGGATGTTGTACGTCTTGGGTACACCACGCAAGTACAGGCGATGCCAAGCGAGCGTGAGCACGCACACAGAGACGAGCAGCACGATGATCACGAAAATGTAGATGAGAATCCACGGCCTGCACCGTCACAAAACGTTAGAGATGCTCCAAGCCCCGTCACACGCCGCCATACGCACCATTTCTGCGTGTTGAGGAAGTTGGCGTCCTCACACTGGGCGATGCCGTCCTTGCAGTTCGTCTTGTCCTCGCAGCACACGCGCGACGACGCCAAGCAGAACCCAACGAGCAGGTCGCGGTCGCCGTTGTACTTGATGGACTGGCCGTCGACGGTGAAGAAGCCGCCGGCATCCGTGACGGACCAGGCAATGCTGGCCATGATGATGCCACCGAGCCACACCCAGAGATGGTAGAACCGCATGAGGTACTTGTAGCTCGTGAAGGGGCTCGTGAGCGAGAAGAAAAGGTCGCACGCCATCATGAGGCCCCAGGCCTCGGACGTGAAGAAGAAGAACTCGGTCACGCCAGCCAGCTTGCGGCAGTTCTCCTTCGACTTCTCGTCGTTCGGCGTGTAGTTGATAGCGATGTTGAGCAGCAGACAGATCGCGAAGAAGATGCCGAGGATGGCGCGGTTGTGCACGATCGGGTTCGGGTGCTGGTGCCACTGTTTCTTGCGGAAGTAGGTCACGACCACAGCGCTGCCGCAGATGATCGTCGTCACGGAGCCGGCGATGAGGCCCGTCCAGCGGTAGTTGTACATGGCGATGGTGAGTCCGAGGAACGCCATGGCGAGGCAGCAGCCCAGCAGCTGCGACTTCTTGTTCTCGAACCAGCGGATGCGCGCGCCCGAGTTCACCGACTGCGCGCGGCCGCGGAACTGCGACGTCATGTCCTTGTTGATCACGCGGATGACGGTGTTGTGGCCCGTCGTGCGCGGCGTCAGATGCAGCTGCTGGTGCGCCACGCTGCCCACGATGCTGTCATTCGTGTAGTCATTGGGCGTGAACGGCACGCGGCGGTACGTCGACGAGCTTTCGCCGCCGGCGTACGGCGTGCGGATGAAGCGCGGGTCGTCGTTGGGGCCGACGCCCTGCATGCCGCCGCTGTTGTCCGAGCTCTCGTCGGAATGTTGCTGCTGGTAGTAGCGCGGCCCGCCGCGGGCCATGCCGGGCGTTTCGTGGCCGCTGGTGTGCTCCATCAAGTAGACGCCGGCTGTGGAGTTGGGCGGACTGGCGTTGAAGTAGGACTGGTCTTCCAGCACGGGGGTGTTTCGTCGTTCGCGGTTGGAAGTCGAGCGGTCGGTCCTTGGCATCACCGCGTCACTGGCGCGCGTGGGGAGTCGTCAACGCCGCTGTTTCTCCTGTAGCGCGCGTGGAGCCACGTGTGGGGATCAATCAGTCGCTGGCGCGCTCCGTCTCGGTCTTCTCTCAAGGCCGCGCGCAGTGCGTTCTGTGGTGCTCCTTCTGAATGTTGCGGCTTCCTCGTCTTCGTGGCGTTCCGTTCAAAGAGCTCCTCGCGATGTTCGGCAAAAGCGCCACCAGTGTCACTCGCACCCACAAATTAAGGTCACTCAATCGAGGTAATCGCGACATGCTGCTCGCGATGAACAGTGGCTGGACCCTACCCCTGTTAGCCGTCATGAACTGTGCTTTGGGTCGTTTGAGGCCACAAGAGAACAGAAGCTGGGCAGGGGCAAGACCAAACCCTTCCGGCGCATCTTCGTTCGCCAACCAGTCAGGGGTCAGGTACCGACTAATCTACCGGTACAGTACCGGTACAGACTTCGGTGGTAATTTACCCGTAACATTCCGTCGGTCGGTTTGTTCGAATTTTTACCTTCGGATCTCTTCGATCTTTTTCCCGGTCTCTGCTGTAATTACGTCACCGGCAGTGGCTTCGACCACGTCGGCGGCATCATCGATATCACTTCCCCGTCAGAACACGTCGGCCTGACGGCGCAATCGCGTCAAGCGCGTGCCAGCTCAGCTCGCAGTGGCGTGTCTGTCCGTGGCAGCGGATCCTCAGATCGCAACTTACACACGCCGCGCAACATGTCGCCCCCTCCGTCCGGCAAGAAAGTGGGTCCGCGCGACCTGCTCAACGGCGGCATCCTGCAATGCGTGGAGGCTGCCACGCTCGGCATGCCCTTCGAGGTCTGGAAGACGCGCATGGGCCGCTACCGCTCGGAGAACACCGTGCAGGCGTTCAAGAACGTCATGCGCGACGGCGGTGGCGTGAAGGCTTTCTGGGCCGGCACGGGCCCCAAGATGGTTGAGTCCGCGTCCAAGGGCGCCATCCTGCTCTACTCGAAGGAGGCCATCGCCGACACGATGCTTGCGGCCGGCGTGGGCCAGACCGTCACGGGTTTCGCGGCCGGTGCCGGCGGTGGCGTGTGCCAGGTCGTCGTCATGGGTCCGTGCACGTTCCTCGTCACGGCCGCTGTGACGGGCGACAAATCGATCACGACCTCGCAGCGCATTAAGAACGTCTACGGCGCGCACGGCATCAAGGTGCGTTGCTGTTGGGTCTTTGTATGTCAGGATCGTGTAGCTGACCACGAGATCTTTGTCAATAGGGCTTCTACCCGGGCGGCACTGCCATCGCGTTCCGTCAGGCGACCAACTGGGCGTCGCGCCAGGGCTTCACGGAGATCGTGCGTGGCCGCTTCAAGGTGCTCTTCCACAACGACCCGGACGCCAAGCTGACCGTCGCGCAGGAGGCCGGCGCCGGCATCATCGGTGGCGCGCTCGCGTGCTGGAACCACCCATTCGAGGTCGCGCGCATCCAGATGCAGTCGGCTGCCGACCGCGGCGAGCCGAAGCAGAACATGGTGCAGGTGTTCCGCACGGTCATCAAGGAGCAGGGCCCGGGAGGACTCTTCAAGGGCATCATCCCGCGTCTTGGTCTCGGTATCTGGCAGACGCTGTTCATGGTCACGGGCGCCAAGCTCGTGAAGCAGGCGCTCGAAGACAGCAAGTAACTCTACTGGTCAAGTCGTAAGTACAATCCCAACCCGTTTGTTTCTCGTAGTCTTCGTGTCTGTCAAGACAGCGGTGGCAGGCTTGTGCAGTCTGTGCGTGTCCTGCCGACGATGCTGCCACCACCAGGCGATTGGTTTCTTCCTTGTGAACTCTTGAACACCGGCAGCTTTTGACCGTGGCGACTCTCCCATCGACTCGAACGATCTTGCCACTGAAGTAGCTTCGCTTGCCGTTGGAACTTCCGCTCGTGTACTCGCTTGGCGTCACTCATTTCTCGCGGATAGCATTCCCATTTCTGCTGCCGCTCACGCTCTATGGCGCCTTCTCGTGCCATGTGGAACGCCGCGGTGGTCACTTCAAGCTGCTCACGCTGATGGCTCATCCGAAGCAACCGGATGACAGTACGCAGGGCCTTCCACAGCTTCACGCGGCGTCTGTACTGGCGAAAGGCGTGCTGGACGACGCGTGCGGCTCTCAGCCGCAGCCACCGGAAGATATACAAGCGGATGGACCGCTGGAGACGCATTCGACACGCGAAGAGGTAGTGGAGGTGGGTGCAGTGGCCGTGGTACACGCGCTGGATGAGGACGGCGGCATGCAACTGCCTACGACGCAGCGCCGCGAGCTCCCGCGCGCGAGCCGCCGCGAGCATTTCCTCGTAAAGTTGCTGCCGCATACGCTGAACACGACGTCGGGCCAGATAGCCCCGTATACACGCCTGGATCCGCGTCGCCGCGTGACGCCAGTGGTAGAGAACCGCTTGCTGCTGCCGCAGCAGCGTCTGCGTGCGCTGTTCGACGACTTCGTGGAAGCTCTGTAAATCATTGCGCCGCCAGAGTTTCCGCCCTCGGTCAACCCGCGCATCGCAGTCGCTGTGCGGCTTGCGGTCAGGAAGATAGAGCAGCGGCCGTCCAGAGAGAAAGCGTCGCCAGGCGTCCGAGGCGTGGGTCTCACCATTCGCCGCAGTGATTGGTGCCTGTGTGTACTCGCGTGTGTAGAGGCGAAGGTCCCATGGCGGTGGCTCGACTGCTTCCACGGTCTCCCTCACATGAAGCCCAGGCTCACGATCCACGGCATTGGCAGCCATGCTCGTGACCTTCTTGCGGTGCCCTTTGCTATGATCATTGATAAACGATGGCTACACTCCACTTTGTGGTGTATTTTTATACATCGCGACGCCATCGCATCGACTTGAGGATCAGATCTCGAGGCCCTGGAAGTTGTGACCCGAGCTGCGTGAGCGTGCTCACTAACGCTACCCTCAATGCCATCTCAGAAGCTCCGAGGAGCTCCTTTTTGCTGCTGCTTTCGCTGTGCCCATGGCGCTGAATCGCGCGACGCAAGCGGGCTTCTGCCTGTTCGACGAGCGCAATGCCGGCGGCCGGTACCAGACCCAGGCGGAGCTCAAGCGTTTTAAGCATGTGCTCCACACAACACGTCCGATCGTAGACGTCGGTGAGAAGGATGAGGAGCAGGTGCTCCAGTCCGGTTTGCCAACGTACGCCTTGGTTGTCGTCCTGAGGTGGATTCCTTTGTGAAGATGGCTCAAATGGGCTCATTTATGCACAACAGGACGCGAGGTCGAGCCGACGCGCTGAGCACACTCGCGCGGCGAATGAAGGCCGAGCAGGACGCCCACGCCCACCGCATAGCTAACATGAACCGCCGCATTGCAGACTACCACAACAAAGTACGAAAGCTGTCTCACTGGGCCTCAGAGCGAACGGTGCTGATAGATGGGATGTCAACGCAGGAAGATGAGCGGCTCCAGGCTTCCACAGTCACGACCAACTTCCCCGCGATGCACCCGACCACCCAGAAGATCTCAGAGGGCGTTGCAATTCGCATTCGCTCGTACGTATAATTCGGTTTGTAGTGAGTTGTCCAAGCGCTCACTCACTGAGGGGTTGCTGGGTGCAGGCCACGTCCGCCAAACATCATGCAGCAGTCTGTTCGATCGCCGCGGTTCCCTGAGCTACCCAACCACCAGCACGCTCCTCAGCACTCGACGCGGATGCCGTGGGATCCTACTGCATCGACGTACTCATCCTATTCGTCGACAGTACCATCGCCGCGCTTCATGGATCTATCCAACCGAGAGTCCCGTGACCTGTACTGCGACGCGTTGCTTGACTACATTCGCCAGCAGAAAGATCAAGCGCAGTCTAGCGCTGGAGACGGCAACAGCTCCCCTGAGCGACCACCGGGAAGGCAATATCATGAAGCAAATCAGCAACACTCAGGCCAGCAGCAGCAGCAGCAAGAGCAGCACGATCTCCCACCGCTTCCGGAGGGCTGGGAAGAGAAACACGACGCCAAGGGCAGGGTCTTCTTCGTAGACCACGTCAACCGCGTCACGACGTGGAACGATCCACGACTCCAGGAACCACATCAGTGACAGCCAGTAGGCTACAAATAACGCAGAACACCTCGTTCCTAGTCACACTTCGTGAGTTGATTATCGACTACTGAGAGGCCTGCAGAGGCTAAAGCAAAAAGAGAGTGGGTTACGTGCATCTATTCATGCTCGGTTCATGCCTGCGGGTCTTTGGTAGCGACATGGTGGCCAAGGAGATCCTTGCTGTGCTCTACCGCTGTCTTGAACTGGACGCGGTCGTAAACGCGCAGCCACTCGGACTTGTGGCCGCCGCCAACGTGGCTGACGCTGTGGCGTGCGGGGCTATGAGCTGCGTTCGCGCCACGCTTGGAGAACACATCGAGCGTCAGCCGCGCCATGTTGGACAGCGTCTCAGCTTGCACGCGCGCCTTCTTGAGCTCCACAGCCGCGTCGTTGACCTCTTTCTGGGCAGTCTTCACCTCGTCGTAGGTGTGGCGACGACGCACTGCCAGGTCGTTGGGTGGCATCGTCAGATGATGGGCCTGTGAAAGGACGATAGGTTCAAACTCGTCGTCCTTGAGCTTCTGCAGACATAATGCCAGGTTGCTGACGCTGTGCTTGGCTTGGATGCGCGCGAGCAAGTACTTGGTCATGACTTCAGCCGACAGCACGTGCGGTACGGAGCCGTGGTGGCCGAGCGGTCTCCCACTGCCACTGTGGTGGCTGGTGGTTGGGATTTTCGCGTCTTCCGCAGCCGCACGAATCACACTGCGACGATCCAGCAGCAGCGGAGTGACCTTGACCTCAGGCGCGTCGTGTGGCTGCTGCTGAGGTGCCGCGGTGACCGTGATGCAGTTAGCGCCGGTATCCTCGTAGATGCACAACTCCAGCGTCTCGTTGATGCGCCAGAAGAGCTTGGTGCCGTCGTACAGGACGCGCCGCTGGCTGGATCGACCCTTCGTGGGCGAGTGCGGGCCGCCGCCGCCCTCAAGAGCCGCCTTGTGCAGCGGCGAAAAGTTGACGTGGTCAAGCAGCTTCTGCGCCGAGCGCACAGAGATCTTACATACTTCACTGCATGATTAACCGAGTCAGTAGCTGCCCATCAACCGCCTCGACTTCCACAGACCTACCATGTGAACGTCGGCGCGTCACTCGCAGCCTCTGGTCCTTCACGCAGCGAGCGTGAGCTCATCGTTCCCGTGCGAAGGAGGTTCTTGCCTTGCTCGCAAGCTCGTCAATCACAGCTTTGTCAGTGTATGCAGCGAGCCTTTGGGGAGGGAGATACCGTCACCGACTCGCGTGCTGCAAGCGAGTCTTATCATTCCTGACCGTGGCCTACAAATAGCATGTTGAATGTCAAAAAAGATCGCGCTCTGTATTCCTGCTTCCTTCGCTCCCAACTTCCTATTCCTGGGCCCTCAGCTGCAATCCTCTGCTCAGCGCCTCGACTGGATCTGCTTCTGCGCTTGTTTCGCGGGCTTCGACGGGGCGGGCTTCTTGGCCTTGCTAGTGGACCCAAGAGTGCCACTTCCACTCTTGTTCATGGCCTCGATCAAATAGGGCGGCAGGAAGATGCCCATGCCCAGCATCTTGCCCGCCGTCTCCTTCATGCTCAGTCCAGGCTTTCCTGACTCGCCGTTTGCTGCACGCGCTGCAGTGGAGACAGGAGACTTCGAAATTGTTGTGGGCGACTTGGACGCCACATGCACTGGCTTGCCTGCCGCCTTCTTGGCTGCCACCGCCGAGGCCAATTCTTCAGCCTCCACTGTTCCTGGTTTTCCGCGCTGGGACTCACGATGCTTGCGGCAGTAGCCGATCGCGTGGACCACGTTCATGCACGACGGGATCTTGCATCGATGCTGGCCGCAGTACTTAGACGCCGTGATCTTGTCGCAGCCCATGTGGGAGCACTTGTACATGAGCGCTCCTGGCTGGATTCCTTCAGCTTCGAGGCACTTTGGGCAGTACCAATCACCCTCTGGGATGTCGACCACAGGAGGATCGAGACACAACGCATGGTACTCGCGGCCGCAATCATTGTCGCACAGGAGGATGGACTCGGGCGAGTCCGTGCGCCCACAAGCGGTGCACCCAGAACCGGAGGCAACGGGGCTTGGCTCGGACTGCGCACCGCTATCGGTGGCACTAATTGGGGTGAGCGCCTCGACTGCTGTCAGATAACGATTGTTCGCGTCTTTCGCGGCGGCGTCTCTCGCTGCAGTCGAGTTGGAACCTGATGTTGGTCTGTTCGTGCCGTTGGTCTTCTTTGTCTTGCCCGACGTGGCCGACGGTGCCTCTCCCCCGCTCGCGTTCTTCCGTGTGGCGTTCAGTGGTGCAGGTGCCGACGACAGCGGCTTTGGTGTTCGATACGCCGTTTGTTGCTGGCGCTGGCTGGCTGTGGTCGTCGCAAGGGCCGATAAGGGGGTCCGCTGAGTCGGTGTGAGGTTTGGAGTCTTGGACTGGAGCTGGCCATTGATGAAATCGTGGAGTCGATCCCGCACAATCGGCCCAAAGTTGCGCACGGCGGACTGAGGGATACCCTCCATTTCTCCCAGTGCAGTCGGTTTCGACGGAGATTTTGCAGGCGGTGGTGGCGTTCTTGATGCGCTTGAAATCGTGCGGAGCGCGGATGAAAGCGAACTCGCAGACGCAGTTCGAGGATTCCGGTTAAGTGCAAACTGCCCTGTCCGAGGGTGTTCATCGGTCTGTGTTCGCTCGTTTCTTCCGCCTCGTTCTGAAAGACCGGCCAACGACCGAATCGCGGCGAGTGGCGATCGATCGAGGACACGTCCAGCGCCGATCGACGACAACATCTCCACTGGAGGAGGTCGATGCGTTCGGAGAGGCGTCGCCGTATCTGCGAGCGGCACTTCACGCAGACGGTCCATGGCACGCTGGCGCAACTGCTCCGAGATGGCGTCGCAGGCTCTCGTGATCGAAGACTCCTTGGAAACATCGTCGTAAGAGATGGCAGTGCCCACTGGCACGTCCAGCAAGTAGAACGTCGTGAGGAAGTCCAACGCTGCCTTCAATGCGGCTGCCGTTGTGGCTGATTGGTCGGCGGAGGAAGACGACGAGGCAGTCACACTAGATGCCAGCGTGTCTTTCAGCTCGCGAGCCTTGCGCGTCCAAAACGAGAGCTTTGTCTGCAGATCCTTCTCCGTCGCTTCGTGAGCTTGCTGCCACACAAGCTCCAGCGTCGGCCGCGCGTGAAGCGCCAACGTGTCCGTGCCGATTGGGTTGGTGAGCACAGTCTGAAGGTTTTGGACGGCGGCGTGGATGGAGCGGAGCGACTCCAGCATCATCACCTGTGGCCGCTTATCCGTCGGCAGTCTGTTCGTGAGCGAAGCTCGCCCAAGCAAGCTCGCGAGCGTCGATTCCAGACGACGGATCTCGTCTTGCATGCTCTCCATGCACCAGTCGTCGAGCGACTCGCCCACGCCTTCATGGCGGTTCGTGATCTCCATCAACGCGTCAAAAGCACTGCTGCCGCGCACGCGGCGTCGCTTGTGATTCGGAGAGGCCGGAGGTGAATCTTCTGCTGACGAGACGTCGCTACCAGCATCTCCCAGTTGGAAGAGCACGTCAGCTGCGGCGCGTCGGGCGGCTGGACGACGCAAGCGGCGAAGCAATGTGTCTCCGCTGTGATCGGAGCCAGAGTCTGCGTGGTTTCGTGAGTATTCACAATGGCGTTTAGTCAGCCTCATCATTCATTAGGTGGCGTCGCGATTTGGCAGCAAAATTTTACCTGACATGTCCGACATATCTCCAGCGGGCAGATCGTAGCTGTTGCTAAAGCTGGTACAAAGACCCCATCAGATTCCGTCGTAGACTGAGACCGAGACGGCGCCGCAGCCAAGGGCGCTCGCTCACACTGTGTACCTGTTGAGCTGCTGCGCAGACACGTGCGCCAGTTGCTCCAGCGCCGACGCCTCCGCCGGCTTGCGCTTGCGGGTGTCGATCACGGGCATCTCGGAAGCGACGGCTGTCGATGAGGTCACTGAGGAACCTCGATGGGACGTATTTTCAGGGTCCAGCGGCGACTGATCCCCTGCCTCCTACAGCTCCGGAACAAGTCTCTGGTGCTGTGTGTCTTGCTCCTCGGCTTGCGCGGTCGCTTCGTACTTCGTGCACTTGATATTTGGTCACTCCCAGTCCCCTGATTTGGTGAGCTGCCGGGTTGAACAGCGTTCCTATGGGCAATTTGGTGGCATCCAGACAGCAAATCGAGGGTTCTCCCCTAAAAACCTCAAAGATTCTGGGTCGAAAAACCTATTTTGCACAGGCATATTGTACTAATTCAGTACGATTCTTGGGGGCTGGCTAACTGAGGGCGAGCGAGTCTACTCAGCGGCCTTGAGCTGAGCCTGCTCGGCATCACGCACAGCGCGCTGGGCCTGCCGCACGGCCTTGGCTGCCGCGACCTCTTCGTCGACATTTGGGTCGTACAGGTTTAGCGCCTTCATGACAGCAGTGATAGCGACGGCGTCGATCTTGGAGGCCATGAGGTTGACCGAGTTTCGGCCACGCCACAGCACGACGTTAAGCACCATTTTCCTACAGACAAAACACGCACGACATCAGCCCTCGCTTTCCCAACACCAGTTGGCATCTTCAATGCCAAGCACGTACTCGACGACAGTCTGCTCCGGGCGGTCGAGCATACAGATGACGGTACCGAGCGGCGACTCGTTCAGGGCCTTGCAGGTGGCCGGTTCGAACTCGTCGAAATCCATGAGCTCACCATGACGCTGCATGAGCATCTGCAGCTCACGGGACGAAATCTGGATCTTGCGCGAGTTGATGAACGGCAGCGCCATGCGAAGACCAGCCTGGCACAAGCGGTAGCTCTTCGTGCCGTCTGACAAGTTGCTGTGCTCGAACATCTTCACGCCGGCGTAGATAACCTTGAGCTTCTTGGCCTTCATTTCGTCGAGCAACTCCATCGTGATACTCTTGGTCACGAACGTGATCGCCTTCGACTCGTCCGAGCGCGTGATCAGCTGCGCAGGAGAAAACGCCGCATCAAGCTGGTAGCATTCCTGGATCTGCTTGAACTGGTCAGCTCCGAAGGCGATGTACTGCTCGCCCTTGGCAGTTCCGTTGCGATCGCGGCGGCTAGGACGGACGCGCTTCTCCGATGAACGCTCTTCTTCAGCAACCTCCGCAACCTCAGCATCACCTCCAGAGGCATCGTTCTCGGCTTCAGCAAAGTCGCCGTTAGCGGCGTCAGCAGCGCCAGCGTCAACAGCGACGTCTGCAGCGACGTCTCCATCAACAGCGGCAGTCTCCGACTTCTGTGCCTTCGCGCCATTCTTCGTGTAAACAACGACCTCATTGGCTGGAGTAGGCGCCGTCTTCTTGAACAAGCAGATGAAGAAACCACCAGTGTTCTATCCGCGCAGAAAAGCACGCCGAGGGATTGTCAGCAATACACTATCCATCCAAACCCGAACAACGTAACATACCTCGTCCTGCGGCACACACCGCATGCATCTCTCCAGCTTAAACTTGGCAACCTCCTCAGCAGTCGGTGGGAACATGGTCGCGCGGATGCGGTTCTTTGGGTTCTTGCGCGACTCGTTCTCCGGATCAATGAACTCCTCGTAGCTCTGGTACTCCTTCAGCTCCGAGTCAAGCACCTTCCATGTGGTCTTGCCTGGACGGCGCTTCAGCAGCGGCAGCACGTTGCTCACGTCCACCAGTTCTAGAGCGCCTTCCGACCAGCGCAGCATTTCGGCGACAACAGCCTCGTTCTCCAATGGGTTGAACGTACACGTCGAGTAACACATGAAGCCGCCAACCTTGAGCAGCGACGCTCCACGCTTCGCGATTTCCACCTGCAGAGGGTGCAAGGCGAGGCCGTTCTTGGCATCCCAGTTCTTCCAAATCATTGGGTTCTTGCGCAACGTGCCGTCACCACTGCAAGGGGCATCGCACAAGATGCGGTCGAAGAAGCCGTTCTGCTTCTCCTCCTCGCCGCCGAGGAACGGAATCTTCTGCGCCTCGTGGCACGTCACGACCAGCGATGGCGATCCAATCCGCTTCGACTGGTGCACGAGCATGTACGCACGCTTCAGGTCCACGTCGTTTGCGACGACCATGCCCGTCGGCGTCTCGCCCGTGATGTTTTCTTGCGCGTGCAGCGACTCGAGAAGCTGCGACGTCTTCGACCCAGGCGCGGCGCACATGTCCAGGACCTTGTGGTGCGGCTCCACACCGAGCACAAGCGGCGGGATCATGCTCACGGCCTCCTGGCGCGTGATGTTGCCACTGTCCGAGAGCTCAACGAGCCACTTCTGGAAGTCCGACAGGATCTCGAGCTTGCGGATGCGGCGGCGCTCGACCGACCACATGAAGCCCTTGTGGTCTGGGTACCACGGCATCTCTCCGATTGGCTCCACCTCTTCATCGTCGACCACGAGGCCGTCAAACTTGAAGTCGTTCTTGATGCGCTCGCGAATGCTGGTTGAATGCTACTGTCAGTCCCAAACTCCATCAGATGCTCAAGAGAAATCCACCATCCACGCACCGTTCCGCGAAGGCACACGAGTTGTTGATGCGGAAGCTCGTGGGCAGCGGCTTGGCCAGGAACTTCATGAAGTCGTCCCACTCGTCCTCGCCCACGACGCCCTGCGCCTGGTAGAACTTGATGAAGTTGTCGTTCGTGTAGACGAACTCGGTGTAGTTGTCCTCTTTGCCCTTGTCCTGGCGCCACTCGTCATTGCCATTGCCGTCTCCGCGGCTCTTCTTGTTGCGGTAGAAGCGCGCGCCGCCTCCGCGACGTCCACGCTTGCCCATTGTGCTCCACTTGCCGATTCTGAACTGGTTGGCGGGGTGGAGCTCTTGGCGGCCATTGTCAAAAGCAGGTGGGTGTGCTGATTGGACTCACACTTACTATCGCGACGGTTCCACGACGACGGTACAACGTACCTGTTTTTGTGAATAATTTGGAATACTCACATATATTGATAGTCATCAGGGCTGGAACAACGTCACAGTTGTGTGGCGTGACAGTTGTGTGGCGTGACATGTGAAGGAACATTGGACACTATGGAAGGCTAGCAGTTTGGACTCGTGCTTTGGTGCATATATGAAATACAAAGTAGTTATTAGGATTATGGTACGCTGGTGAAGGAGGGACGACGTCCGCGGACTTCCCACTTGGCTCCGCGGGCGGACACGTCGTGATTAACTTACGCGAGTACGGCGGCGCAGACCGACACGTCGTCACGCTTGCCCAGCTTCTTGTGGGCGAACGCGAGCAGATTGGAGGCACTGTAGAAGGCGAGCTGGCGCACGCGCTTCTCCTTGCTGAACGCCGGGCGCGTGACCTCGAACGCAGGTATGCTATTGCACTTGGCACGGAAGCTCTCGTACTCTTCCTGGTCGAGACCCGTGTTCGTCTTGAGTTCCTCGACGGCCTCCCTGCAGAAGCCCGCGGCTGACACAGCGAATGGAATGTAGTCATCGCAGGCAGTGAACGTATCGACAGCCTGCTGCACTGTGCCCTTCGCGATGTTCTCGGCGTCAGTCGGATGTCGCTCCACGCAATCCAGCACTTGGTCCACGAAGAGGTTGTCGTGCACGCCGTCGGAGAACAGCAGACAGATATCTCCGGCTTCGTATCGACAGGTTTGGATGTGAGTCTCCGATGCGTAGTTGATGGTCTGGTTGCTGGACACGACGGCGGGCACGTTGAAATCGTAGATGATCGAGTCGCTCTCGAACACGACCTTGTCGCCGCGCAGCAGCACGCATTTGCAGTCACCGATCGTGAACACGAACATCGTGCGCGAAACTTCGTCGAAGTAAACGGCCGAAATGGTCGAGTCGAGGCGGCCCTTGCGGCGCGTCGACTTACGAGCGTTCTTGGTCGCGATCTGCATGTACTGACTGAAGTCGGACACTTGGATGGGCTCGTCACGCGTGCGCTTCTTCAGCTTCGCGAGCATGGCCAGCGTCTCCGTCACCAGGATGCGCGCCAGCACGCCGGACGACTTCATCGTGCCCGACACACCATCAGCCACGACCATGTAGCCCGGGCCAAAGCCCACCGCGTCGTCGCCGTGGTAGTTGTGCTGTGCGCTGCCGACGGACGAGAAGACGGCCTTGCGGACGTGGCGGCCCACCACCGTCGAGGCCGACGCGGCTGCCGCCTTGGTCTTGCGTGGCGTTAGTGACGTGTCCGGAGTCGGTGACTTGCAATTACGCATGCGCGAGATGAGGTAGTTCATGGCTTCCGCGGGTGCTGGTGATGAGGCGAGGCGGTGGTCAATGCTCAATGCAGGTCCACTGGAGACGGCGGAAGGTCTAGTGGGTCACGTGGCTGTTCGAGTGATGGGAGCAAGGCGGCCGTCGCCAACACTTTCTCACGTCGGAAGGTGTTGGAGGCAGCGCCAACTTCCAACTTTCTGCGATGCGGTCTCGCCGACAGAACGGAAACCGACGGGACGCAGGAGTTGGAGGAAACGCCAACACCGAGTTCTCCAACAAGTGAAAGTTGGGACGGTGTCGGCGATTGGGATGTGGAGAGATGCCCTTCCGAATCGGGAAGACGCCAGCTCACAATCGATCGGCCGGTCACTCAAGCGGCGGTTCCGGCCACAGTTGGACTCTATCTAGAGCCCCCACCTCTCGTCAAAACGGCACCTGACGCAACGCTTTCCATCGGAAATGGAAAGACCAGACGTCTGGTCGGTGGCGCTTACACGATCTGCAGTCAAGTGAGTGTGTGTGTAATTCGGCTGTTGCGGCCAATCAAACCACACGGTTTCGATGGAAACAATCCAGAGTGGTTAGGTCGGCTGGGGCATGATGGCGTGAACCCGTGGAGGAATGGATGTCTTCTGCTGAATATCCTGTTTCTACCGGCCATAAAGAGGGTTCATAAAGTCACTCAACGAGAGGAAACATACCGACCAATGTTGCGCGAAGGTCGCTTGAAGTGCGTGGATCCACATCAACAGCAGCAGGCAATGGCGTCAATGGACTCGACGCCAACGGCGCGGCGATTGAAGCTGCTCGTGCTAAGCGATCTCGACGGCCAGATCCGCCGCGTGACTACTCTCTGTGAACACATCGTTTGCTCGCATGACAGCGATTTGGATGCAGTGCTGGTCTGTGGCGGCCACGTTTCAGAGCGCGAGCCTACAACGTACGCCCGCAACGAAGGCAATGCCGCAGCGGAAGGCGACATGATGGCGCTCATCTCCAGACTGGAGACCATTGTGTGCCGCGTACTTTACGTGCCAGGAGAGGCAAGCCCAGGTCAATCGATGGTATTGCACTAATACTGTGTGCTCACAATGCGGTTTGTTAAACAGAATGATCCACCAACGACGAGACCGACATGGGAAGAAGCGACACCGAATTTGACGCAGTACTCGGTCAATTGCTACGCGAAAGCTGAAATGGTAGCTCCAGGGGTCGCGTTGATGGGTGAAGAGCGATACATGAAGTGCGTGGTGGCATGAGAACGAATTTGCATGGGTTCCAGATGAAATCTTGACATGTTGCTGGACAGACTCATTGGCGACGGCAAGGATCCGGTCGAGAACGCCGACCTATTGATCGTCATGCGCGATGGAACCGCTTTATCTGCCCTCCCAGCTCCGCGTACGTTTACTCTGCAGGATTCGGTTTGCACTGAAGTCGAACTAATTGTGTTCTGTTTGATTTGCTGTGACTGCCACGATACACAGAGGTTCGACTTTGATCAATGCTTCGCTTCTTCACTGAAAGACACAGATCTCCGTACTGACGATTGGACCGTTGTAGATGATGGCGGAGAGCACGTTAGTTGACTTCCACCACCTCGAGCTCGTCGGAGGTCCCCACCGAACAGTCGACGGCAAGACGCCTATCATCTTCCCAGGTACCGAACTCTCCCTGCTGCAACACGACGCAACCTTCCACTAATATGAAGCGTACAATCTGATGCACGCAGGCTCTCTTCGACTGAGTCAGTTCACGATTCTGGAGCTGGAACAGCGAGCAGTCGACGACGCGTGGAATGTCGCCTCCTGTCGCCTGATGGATCTGCCGTACGCCGAGGACAACGATAGCGACGATGGCATTCTCTAGTGAACTCCATTCCATAGACATCTTCATCAGCGATGCTGTACTTTGTTCGTGTGATTGATGGTGATGGTGTTCGATTGATGCGTGGATGTTCGCCAACATCGATGCCCTTATCGATGGATACTTTCGTCGCGACCATCACTCTCTGGATCCATTCCGTAATTTACTGCTTCGCACTTCCATTCTTCTTGGGCGGCACCAGCCTTTCTCAGCCGTAAATTACCGATACTTTTCTCGCGGGAACCCGCAGCAACCAAACCATTTTGCAACGGCGCATTGGATTCCGCGTGCGCGACTGGGCGGCTGGGACGCGGCTGTGTGCATGATGGGCGAGTCGGCGCCAACGGGCGTTTCCGTGGGCGGATCCTCCTCGCAGGGCGTGGATCTGCACGAGCTGGAGCGGCTGCGCGTGCTCGTGCGCTTCGAATTCGACCGCGAGCTGACGCAGGACGAGCTCGTGACGGCGTTGCTGCGGTGCCACAACAACACGCGCGAGGCCTACCACTTCCTGAAGGAGCAGCGGCGCCAGGCGCAGCTTCTGGCCACGGCAGCCATGGTCGCAGCGGCCGCAAACGTCACGGCGACGGTGGCCGCCCACTCCCACTCCAACTGCATGACGTCGCCTGCGCAGACACAGGCGACGACCGCGACAGCCACGGGCGCGGCGCCCTCCAGTAACGGCAAACGCCGCAACGACAGCGACGGCGACGGCGACGTGTCGATGGACACGCCAAGCAAGCGCCAGCGCTCGCTCGAGCTGCGCACAGTGGACCTGTCGGAAGAGGACGACGACATGGTGGATCTGACGCAGGCCACGCAGCTGCCTTTTGGGGCGCAGCCTGCGAACCAAGACCAAGCTATCGTCGTGGTTGATGACGTCGTGAGTCGCTACCTGCGGGCAGACGAAACCATGGAGGACGCGCAGTGGCTCAGCGGCGTGGCCAGTGCGCTGAACCTGCAGCGTGATGCGGAGTTGGACGAGTCGCTCGTGGCGGTGGTGGCTTCGCTAGCGAACGCGCTGTTACACGTGGCGTCTTCCGACATTCCTGCGGTGCAAAGCGACGGTGTGAAGCAAATTGTGGAGGTGCTGGCTGAACTGCCGCGCCAGGACCACTACGATGTGGTGCGTGTGTGTGATTTCTTTCACGAGGCATGCGACGGTTAAGGGAGTGAGATGCTGATGTGCTGGAATTATGTTTGTAGGAACTGCGGCTTCGACCTCCCGACGCTGAACTGGACGCACAAGTCGTCACAGTGGAGGATTCGTTCATGCTCGCGCTTTCGGAACAGCTGAAGACGTCGCAGCGAGCGCAGGCGGCACGCAACGCGATCACTGAGATCACCAAGGCGTGTGGCTCCTGCATTGTACGCCAGGAATCAATTGTGGATTGTGCCAGACAGGCACAGGTGTTTCGCCGGCGCGTTCGAAGCCGTGTCGGTGAATTGACGACGGCCATTCGCGGGCGACTAGACAAGGCGAGTGCAGACGTCGCTTCGAGTGAGCGCGAGATGGGAGAGGCGAGAAGCGTGCGCGCGCAGCACTCTCGAACCTATATGGCGGCCGTCAACGAGCAGAAAGCGGCGCTGTTGAGACAAGGAGAAGACGAAATCGACGCGACTGTGGACGCCCATCGCAAGATCTTGGAGTCAACCGCTCCGGAAATTGTGCAACTTCGTCGCCAACGCGACGCCAGTCATTTGCTCTTCACTGCGCGCAAGGAAGACGTGATGCGCGCGAACACGCGTCTCGAATATTACCAAAAACTTGAGGCCTTGCGTCAAAAGGCCGCGCCACACACGCTGCGTTGGCTTGAAATGTCTGCTGCGCGAGTGACGGAGTTGAAAAATGAGGCGGAGCGCGGTGTCGAAGAGAAGTTGAAGCTGTACATGGCCAAGATGGGCCAAGCGCTTCGCTTGTATTACGAGTACCATACTGTCCGCCAGCAACTCGCGACAAAAGCGCGCAAGAAGGAGGAGGACATGCTGTTGGAGCACGAGGAGTTCTACGACGATTTGGTCCCAAGCGCTAAACGCGACATCGAGAACAAGATCCGCGAGTACAACGGTGTCATTTTGCATTCCACGCAGCAAATGCGTGAAGTCGCGTCGATGCAGTGCGAGCTCTGGGATGGTAAACGGAAGCTCTTCTCTCCCGAGTTTTTCACCGTCGTTGGCACCGAGTATCGTCGACTGTGGGAGAGTCTCAGCGGTGGCGCACGAGACATGATGTCTGACTGTGTCAAGACGATTCGCGATCAGCCCGCTCCTACTCCATCCGCACCAAAACGCCCCGCCACCGCAGCTGCACCTGCGCCTGTGACGACCACGACGGAAGTTAAGGTTGAGCCGTATCAGTTTGTCGGTCGCGGCGGAGACGGTGTGGTGCCGGTTATGCGAGCCGCACCAGTAGGGGCTACGTCTCCTTTCGTTGATCTCACGAGTGACGTCGAAGAGGACGATGCGATGAACGGAAGCCTCCCGCTCGAGAGAATGGAATTCGACAACTCGTCACGTTTCACGCGTGTTGACGATGATGACGCAGCCATGCCAGGAACTGCCCCTGTTGTGGAGCTGGTGGACGGACACAAGAGCGGCGAGAATGTCCAGCCAGCAGAAACTGCTGGCAGCCGTACCTTTCCTGTTGGAACGACGCTTTATTGGCACGTTCGTGACGAGGAAGACGAGTCGGTGTACGTTGGGCAGGTCAAGGAGCCCAAGGAGAAAGATGCGCACGTGATGGTCACCAACGAGGGTTACGAGTTTGTCGTCCCAACCGAGTATCTTTTCACGAAAGAGGAGGTGAGTTTGCCAGAACTTTGGTGAAAAGGTCGTTTGTTTTGTTCTGACATCGAGATTTGTCCCAGGTCGAAGAACAGTGGCCGGCAACAGTTCAGCAACGCGAAGGAAATTCAGCGGATGGTGGCTGCTCGGTCATGTAGCCACACGCGCGTGATCGCAATCGAGTCTTTCAGTCCTTGCTGCTATGATCGAATTTTGTACTCTTTTGCTGCTTTCGTCAATGCGTGAGACTTTGAGTTTTTTTTATGGTTCGTGTCTTGTGTCTTGTGCGGGCGATTCTGCTTCTGCGGATCTAGATTCCAATGGGCTGGCAAACTTCACTCGCTAAGGAGAGCTTCAACCACGGTGTTCATCTCGCCAACAATTTCCACTGCGATCTCATCGACGGTCGGTCTTTCGGTAACGCTGAACTCGAGCAGTGAAAACAATTGGCGTGCAAATCAACACAGTTCAAACAAAGCGGCATCAGTAGCATCCATGAAACCCGCCCCAGTTCCGTGTTCCTCACGATGCGTCTATTCAGTGCATGGGCCGTTCTAGCTGCGGATCTTGACTACCGTGCTCTCGTCGCCTGCAGTCTTCTCCAGCGCGTTATCGCGTCGAAGTTGCTCGTCGCAGTGGTCGATCATCACTCGCAAGTGCACGAACATTTCTCGCGCCCGGATGCCGTCTAGCCCTCCGCCCACGAAGGGATCTTCCATTGCGACCTCCACGTTGAAGAGTCCGATCATCGTGAGGCTTGTGAGTACGCTCAGCAGCAGGCAGAAGCCAAAGTTGAGGTAGTGGTCTTGGTCGGATCGCATCAGATACACGTAGTACGGGCCATAAAAGATCGGTAAGATGAGGATGAAGAGCCGCGTGAAGGAGCGCGTGGCCTGCGGCGTGCGGTAGAACTACGCAGGCACACGTTTCGATTAGCCACACGCACGCGCACTCACAAGAGGACGGCTTGCCGCAGGAGCCACGTACCTTTACGTTTTGTAGCTTCTCGAGACGCGCCTGGAGCAGCCAATGGTATTGGTTGATGCGAGACGCCTCGTTAGCAGGTAGGCCGGCTCGCTTCATGACCTCGACTTGCTGGTGCAGTTGCTGGAACGTCCCCACGACGCGAAGCTGCAATTGCTGTGTGCGCTCCACATAGCTCAACGCCAATTCCCGACCGAGCGACGTGAAGCGGTGGCGGCCGCGCGTGGTGGTGGGGAGGAGGAGGAGGTTGGCAATGTCTGTGATCAGTCTGTGGAGCAGCGCCTTGGTCTTGTCAGCGTGGCCTGCAGGCAGCTTGTCGCGGCCATCGTCGCCCCAGTTCCACATCGCGTTCGCCAAGAAGATATTGGTAAAGAGTGCGCGGGCCTCGCCAATGTCGACTAACGCGAGCTCCCGCCGCGTGTACGCTTGCTTGATCTGCATGATCATGGGCGCCACCACCGCAAAGGACACAATCATCCAAGAGATGTTGGCGCCGAACGACGCGCCGTCCGACCGCGCGCCGCCGAACACGTAGTACCCTGTGGTCGCGACGATCGACACGACCACGCATAACAGACTCTCGAAGGTCACCAAGTGGATGCACAGAATGTGGCTCGCGGCGTACAGGTCCAGCACCGTGTTCATGAAGCTCTCCTTGAGCTGGCCGAGCCGCGTGCCGTCGTGGTGGCCGACCACGCGCGCGTTCACACGGCGCTGGTTGTTATCGATCGCCAGGAAGAACGCTGTGTCGGCCACAGGCACGGCGTCGTCGCCTGGACAGCCACTGATGCGGTCGTCGTCGGTGTCGTCGTGGTGGGTCGTGTGCGGCATCGCCACGCGGTGCTCGTAGCGGTCGGCGTCGTAGCGTCGGTACTGCGTGGCGTGCGCTTCGTCCGCAGCCGGCGACTTCACGGTGGTCTGCATGGCGTGTTTGCAGTGGTGGTTCTGACGCGAGCCACGTATCTTCGTTTTCTTCGTCCTCGTGTACAGTATGAGAGGTGCGGAGCTCTACGTACGACGCGGTGGATCAGCGAATGACGAGAAAGGGGAAGCCGTTGCAACTAACATGTCGCTCGGCTGAGATCGGCCAACGGCGGAAAGCATGGCGACCGGTGATTGGCCGAAACGAAGAGCTCATTTCGAGTGTGCACATGTCGCAGAACAGAGCGGTACACTGTACCAGCCTGGGTGTCTGTGACTTGGTGGAAGCGACACCAACAGCATCCAAAGACTGAATGACGACAATGGACGGCAGCGTCGTGGCCATCGCAGCGTTCCTCGGCCGCACGCAGCGCGTCGCGCTTCCCGGTCGAATCAAGCAAGCGTGAGTGTCGTCTCTGGTGGTTATCGTGTCTGCTTGCAATTGCGAAGTCTGACGGTGATGTTGAGACAGAGCGACGGACTTCGTTGTCCAAGAGATCACTCTGGACGGCCGGGTGTTAGAGCTTCGTGAAGGAGATGACGCGCTGCGTGTTCCGACGGAGGCGGAGCGAGAGGCAGTCATCAAAGCGATGGAGCGAACCCGACAGAGTAGCGCGAAGCAGCGCTCCACGGGGCGACTGGTGCTGGACGAGCCACCTCATGGCTGGCGCGAGGAGCTGCGTCGCCTGCTAAGCGCCGAGCGCATCGCGCAGATCGAACGCGTCGTCGCCGGCGGTGAAGATCAAGGCACGGAAGATGACGCCTTTGCACTGCTGGAGGCGCCTACCGAGTTCCGCGACCGAGTCTTCTTGCAAGTCTGCATTCAGGTGGGGGCTTTTCCTGACACTGCGAGCGACGAGGATCTCGTCAACTGACTGGATGTGTTTGGTGTTAGCACTGCTATCCATCGGTGGACTGTCGGATGCGCAAGTCGACCGCGGGCGCGGAGGCAATGGACCGGTCGACTGGTGACGACAGTGTGCCGGAAATCAGTCTGGAGGTCCACGAGATCGAAGTCGTGCAGGACGGACTCTACAAGAAGTTTAGAAAGAACGGAGTCTCAGTCGACAACGCGTGCAAACTGCTGACGTTTGTGCGCAAAGGCGCCGCAGACGCTAGTGCCAGTCGAGGTGATGCGCTCCAAACGAGGCAGTAACCGGAAGCCATCCTCTGACAGCGTGTATCTTGTAGGCATCGAACTCGAGCACGAGGACACGAAGGAGGCTCGCACCTCGCTCCACCGCCAGATCTCCTCTGCGACCTCTCTGTTGAAGACGAGAACTGACACGCGCGACGGCGTTCAGCGCATCGTTGTTTTCTTTTCTCCTCAGAACAGCAAGAAACGCAAGCGCGGCGACTCACCGCCAGCGCCTCTCGTCAAATTTGTCCTGCGCAAGACCAACTTGGAGCACTTTACATGCTTCGAGCGTCTTGCGCGGCGACTGAAGCGACCTGTGTCGGCGTTTGCGTACGCTGGTACGAAAGACAAGGTCGCGATCACGTACCAGCACGTGACTGTGCAGGGTGTGTCGCCGAGTCAACTACTGGCGTTGAACCAGGACGAGACGGACGAGTCCGCCACCAGCAGTGTGCGAATTGGCCATATTGAATACGTGGCAACGCCAATGGTACGCGGAACGAGTGCATGCAGAACTGAGGTAGTTAGCTGATGTCGTTTGTGTTCTCTGCAGTCACTCGGAAACCTCACCGGCAACAGGTAACCTCACGCTCTCATGAGCGCGTCCACTGGCATGTCGAGTCTGACTAGGTTGCTGTCGTATCCCTTGTACAGATTCTCCATCGTCGTGCGCGGCCTCCCCTCAGATCTCAGCGACGATGATCTTCGCAGCCGCGTCGACCACGTCAAATGCCATGGCTTCATCAATTACTTTGGCTTCCAGCGTGTCGGCTTGCCCACGTCCGGCGTGCGTCCGCATCAGATCGGAGAGCTTATCGTCGCTGAGAAGTGGGAAGATGCTGTGAAGAAGATCTTCTCGCCGTCAGCGCATGACCCGCCCGAGTGTGCGGCAGCGAAGGCTGCGTACTTGGCCAACAACGACGATGTTGAGGCTGCCCTGAAGCTCATTCCCCAGAACAGCATGCAGACCGAGCGCGCTGTGCTCATGGGACTCAAGCGCTTCGGCGCCACGGCCTGGGAGATGGCGATCCGCAACATCCCCTTCGCGCGTCGCATCATGTTCCTGCACGCGTATCAGAGCTTCCTGTTCAACGCACTTGCTACCCACCGCATCGAAACCTACGGTGTGCAGGTCGTGGAAGGAGATCTCGTGCGCGACAGTGGCGATGGGCCAGTGGTGATCGCTAGTGCAGAGAAGGCGACGCAGCTCAATCAGGAACTGGAGAATCCGCTGGCCTGCGTTGTGCTTCCGCTTCCCGGATCTAATGTTCTCTATCCGGCAAACTCGACAGGGCACTTCGCGAAGAAGGTGAGCCCCTGCGTCGAGGAACTGAGACCAGTGGTGGGCATCTCTGACTGGAATGGTGTGGGACAGCTTCTCAGCGACCATGGAACCAGCGCCATGCTCGAGACTTCGACCCAACTGAAGGGCGCGTATCGGGCCCTGGTGGAGCGACCGAGTGACGTCGACTGGAAGCGACCGAGCGACGTCGACTGGAAGCGACCAGAAGGCAAGTGGGCGAATGCTCTTGCATGGCAGTGAGCGGCGGGAGCTAATCCTTGGCGTTCTCAATTGTGTGTTCTCTAGATGGCGATGCGGCTGCGGTCACGATCCAGTTCTCGCTCTCGAGCGGCTGCTTCGCCACCATGTGCCTGCGCGAGATCCTGCGCTTTGATCTCTAGACCTGCTGCAACCAAGTGAGAGTCTATTGAGAATACGTGAACTCAATAGCATCATTCTGCGTCTATTCTATTGTGTGCGTGTGTGCGCGGCTCCTAGGCTAGAATGACAGCGGCTCCTCGCCATCCTCCTCAGCTGGTACACTGAACCACGGGTGTTTGAGCGCATGCTGGATGACGATGCGCTGACTGGCGTCCTTGGTCAACAACCGCCGCAATAGATCAACGCACGCTGCGCTCACATCTCGGGATTCTGTCGGAAACACGACGTCACATCTCGTGATCTCGTCGAACAGCTCCTTCGCACTCTCCGCCTGGAACGGTAGCCTGCCGAAAACGAAGACAAAGAGCATGACCCCGACAGCCCAGACGTCCGCGAAGAAAGGATCGTACGGCTCGCCCGAGCAGCACTCAGGCGCTAGGAATTGGTACGTGCCGACCGTATCTGTCACGAGCAGCGGTGCGTGCGTGAACTTCATGAGCGCACAGCCGAAGTCCGAGAGATGGCAGCGTCCTGAAGCATTCAGCAGCACGTTGTCGGGCTACAGAGGACACGCGTACACGACAGTCAGCGCACAGAGACTCGTTTTTGCCGTAAACTGATCGGAGGAACGCACCTTGAGATCACGGTGGCAGATGCCCCGTGAATGCAAGTAGTCCAGTCCGTTGAGAATGTCGAGAAGGTGGCCCCTCGCCAGCTCCTCAGTGAGAACCGATCCCGTGAGTGGGCTCACAAAGGTTTTGGTCTCCGGGTGGAATACCATGCACGGCCCTTTCGGCATGTACTCGATCACCATGTAGATCTTGTCGCTTGCTTCGGCCTCGATGACCTCAAACAGCAGCACGATGTTGCGGTGGTAGAGCCCTCGCATGATCTTGATCTCGTCGCGCACCCGGTCCAGCGCTGTGACGACACGCATAGAAGCCGACGAGTGGGCTGGCGGCGGAGGTGGGGAATCGCCAAAAGACGTGGTCGCGTCCTCGTGGCTGTGCTGCGTGACGTAGTCTTTCATCTTGAGCAGCGTTTTCTTCGAAAAGATCTTCATCGCGAACTGGCGGCGAGGGGCCGGAGGCGCGAACGTCGGTCGCACTGGCGCCATCAGTGGCGGCAAGTCCGACTGCAGTGGTGGAGGACCAAGCAGCGACGACGGGTCAGAGTCTGGTGGCCGCAGGACTGGAGGCGCAGGGGGCGGGGCGGAGATGCGCTCGCACAGCTTGACCTTGGCGAAGCGGCCGTGGCCGAGCGTGTGCAGCAGCGCGTAATTGTTGATGCGCTTGTCGCCGTCCGCCGACTTCCGCTTGTTCACCACGCGGGTCTCCACAATGTCCCATCGCGTTGTGGAGGGCGGAGGCGTCGTCATGGCGGCAAATGGCCGAACCTACTGTGAGGCCAAGAGGTCGGATGCGGATATGCGGTTGCGCGATTGGAGCTGCTGATGAAGAGACAGACAC
The DNA here is from genome assembly GCA_023337875.1 of Pythium apleroticum. NCBI lineage: Eukaryota > Oomycota > Peronosporomycetes > Pythiales > Pythiaceae > Pythium > Pythium apleroticum. The sequence continues at coordinate 5,547 of JAADXN010000246.1, read as the reverse complement.
GGGATCAGATTTGTACAGATCTGATACGTTACCGTCTCGTCTATGCACAAGAAGACATGGGCACGCGATCCCCGTCGCGGATTGCACCCCCGCAACCTGCCAGTTCGTTGATCACTTGCTGTCATTCGCCACGATGGAGTCGACGAGTGTGTGGGAGACCGTGGATCTCTCCTGGGACGACGAAGCGGACGACGAGGAGATGAAGGATGCTCGGCAGCGCGGTGACACGCCAGCAGATGAAGGCCACGGCGTCGACGACGAAGAGGCGGGCGACAGGATGGTGCTCGACCTCTCCCAGGACGCTGATGAGAGTGAGGCGATGATCGATCTCTCTCAAGATGACGGCGAGGGTGAGGGGACTGGTGGATCGCCCCGCCCCGCAGCTGAAGCTGAGTTAACTGCACCGAGGTTTCCAGCTACCGCACGCGTCACAGAGCTCCACGCGGCGCTTGCTGTGTGGCTCGGGGCTGGCTCGGTCTGTCGACAGACAAACTGTCAAGTGCCACAGCATGAGCAGTGGTGGATGTTCATGCGCCGAGCCTCACGTGCAGGCGCCGCGAAGGTGCGTGCGCTGGACGAGCTGCACGGGCTTCTTGTGTTTGCACAGAACAGACTTGTCAAGATCAAAGACGTCGCCGACGAGTCAGTGCAGCGCTTGGAGCTGGAGATCAAGGCCTCCAAGCGGAGCATAAGTGACAATGTGCAACCTAGCGCGGCACTGGCGCAGGAAGATCGGCTCTTCGCGACGCCAGAGGCCTACAAGCGCGAGCTCGTGGGCCCTCTGGGCGACAGACTGCGATTCTGCGAGTACTCGCGCGACACTGAGCACATTCGCGTGGCTGAGGCACAGGCTAAGCTCACTTGCATCTCGTCACTGCTCGCGCTGATCGATTTGGAACGGCTGACGATCCAGCTCAAGGGGCCAGCGAAAGCGAATACAGAGGTGCGTCGTGAGGCTACTGACAACAGTAACCAAACTCACTCCTTACTATTTGAATAGGAGTCGGACCCGCGTGAATTGCTGATTGCCGGTGTCGCCAGTGACATGGACGTGTATGCTGCCGAGCTCGAGACGCGCTGGGCGTTGGCGCCAGCCGACCGCACGAAGCTTCTGGCCGAGACCGCAGCGTTTTGGGGCGCTGCTCGATTCTGGCTGCCTGAGTGGGTGCGGGAACTCGCGGCTAAAACGCTCGAGCGATTGCCGATCACCTGTGCGAAGCAGGTACGTCAGCATGGTGTTTTGGAACTGTTGTTGGGATCCGTGTGCTGATGCGGACAACTTTGCAGGTCCTCGTGGGTCTGGCGTGCGACCTGCACTGGTCTCAAGCCCTCGCCGCATGATTCCCCCGCATCGAGGCGCCTAGTGCGTGCTGCTTTCAGTGTAGTGATGGCGTGTTTTCAACCTAGTCTTCCGTGTGCTCTGTCTGCCGTAGTGTATCCATCTTGTCGCGTGATCCGCTCACAGAATGGATCGCCAATCCACTTCGGAGCCATGCAGAATGATGGTAAAATAGTACGTAGGAGTGGTGGTCTCTGTTGCCAGCCAATCAGGCTTCAGATCGGCGCAGTCAAGAAGTGAGCTGAAGGTGGCTCTGAAGTAGCGCTAGAGTCCATACCGCTACTTTACGCCGCGTTTTCCTTCGACCAAAGCCAGCGGACGAAGCCGTAAAGGAACCGGCGGAGCTGTAGTCAGCGACCGACTGACGAAGCTTCCGGCGCGAGCAGCTCTCCGTGCGTATCCCCTTGACCCCCTGCCGCATCTCGCAGGCATCAGGCGTCTTCGCCGTCTCCGCAGTCCCTTCCTCCGTGTATCCGCGTCTCCGTCGCAATGCTCTTCGGCCCGCAGTTCGACGACGACGCCGGCGACCGCATCGAGCCGTCGCCGCTTCGCAAGAAGAAGACACGCAGCGGCGCAGCCCGTGCCTCGGCGCCCAAGCCCACGAACAGCGCGTCCGCGTCGGCTGTGCCCGCGCGACTGGTCGTGACGCGCCGCAACCCAGCAACGCCCAGCCGCCTGCAGTACGCCAACGGCGACGGCGCCGTGGACGCCTACTACTCCAACTCGGCTGGCTCTAACTCATCGAGTACATCGTTCGGCAACTACTACGCGTCCACCGCCAACACCACCACGCCGCCTATCAAGCCTAGGCGACGAGACCCGATGGCGAACTCGCCGCCGCGCCCATCCAAGCACGACGGCGCCGCTGGAAAGCTGGACACGCAGTGTCTGTACCCGAGCGTGTGGAAGGCCCTGCAGTTCCGCAAGAAAACCATCCCACTCGCCTCAAGCACCAGTGTGAAACCGATTTGCGTGACGGGTGTGGACGGCTTCCTGGCCTCGTGGATCGTCGCGGAGCTGCTCAGTCGCGGCTACCGCGTGCGTGGCACCGTGCAGAGCCGCGCGGACGACATCTCCGGGTTGCTCGCGCTGCCCAACGCGAAGAACAACTTCACAGTCGTTGAAACATCGCTGCTCACGCCCGAGGCCTGCGACGTCGCGGTGCAGGGCTGCGACTTCGTGATCCACACGGGCACGCCGTCGTCGTGCTCGGTGCGTGACCCGTTGTCGGAGCTGCTCGAGCCGGGCGTGCACAGCATCGGCAGCCGCATGCACTGCATCATCCCGATGATGACCAACTTCATCCAGGCCTGCGCGCGAGCCCACGTCAAGCGCGTGGTGCTCACGTCGTCGATCGCTGCGATGGCCGACAGCGTCTCTCCCACGGACATCATCAACGAAAACTGCTGGAACATCACGTCGTCGCTCGAGCGGAACCCGCACTTTCTCAGTTTGAAACTGGCCGAGGAAGCTGCGTGGCAACTCGTGGATCAGCTGCCGCGTGACTACCGCATTGACCTCGTCACCATCAACGTAAGTCGGAGAGAAGCAAGCTTGGGATGGTGAGATGTGAATTAATTTGTTGATATATATGCAGCCAGGAACGCTCTTCGGGCCATCGCTCTCCAAGTCGAAGCTCGCGCCGGGAAACCAGATCATCTTCGACCTCATCACGGGCCAGTACTCGGCGCTCGTCGACCTGAGTGAGTTTTCATCGCCTTTCGGGTGGGCCGCACAAAAAGATCTGACTGGTTGTGGTGGTGCCTTGTAGACTGGAGTCTGGTGGATGTCCGCGACTGCGCGGTTGCCCACGTGTCGGCGCTTGAAAACCTCGAAGCGCGTGGCCGTTACATCTGTGTGAACCGCACGATCTGGATGAAGGACATCGTGGAATACCTCGCCAACAACGGCTACAGTGGACGCGATTTGCCGTGGCGCGTGGGTCTCCCGAACTGGGTCGCTCGACTGCCTGCGTACGCTGCACAACTTGGCCAAGTGGGCGCTGCCCTGAGTGCTTACGACCCGAACAGCGTCCGTCCGTCGCCTTACCTGAACGAGAAGGTCATGGACCACTTCAATCTCCAGTTCCGTTTGGTGCACAGGACTATCATCGAATCGGCGAACGACCTGTTGAAGTGGGGATACATCAAGCCGTGGGCCGAAGACCACGAGGCACTCGACTGTGACATTTGCCAAAATGCATTCACGTTCTACCACCGCAAGCACCACTGCCGAGTAGGTCACGCAGAAGTCTGGTGTGATGAGAAGCAATTGTCTGACGGAATGATGCGACTCTTTTGTAGGAATGCGGCGTGATCATTTGCGCGGATTGTTCGAAGTCGCGTGCAGTAGTGGACGGCGCGGAGGACAAAGTTCGGTTGTGCGATCGTTGTGTGAAGAATTCGATTCCCGGTCTGCTCGACCTTTTAGGTGAAGATGAAGAGTCGAGCCAGAAGAAGGCGGCGATGGCCATCGAAGCGCTCATGGAGAACGAGCTCAACCACGACTACGTGACGCGCTGCGACGGCATCTCACGCCTTCTCCGAGTACTTCACAGCTTTGATGAAGCGACGGCGTCGCACGCAGCTGGCGCGCTCGTCGCGCTCTCGGTCAATGTGTCCAGCGCGCTTCAGATGGTACTCGAAGGCGCAGTGCTGCAGATGCTGGAGGTCGACGAGACCACGCGCACGTGGGGCATTTGCCTTCTGGCGCTGCGGAACATTTGGAAGCAGATCAACCGCAACGACTTCCGCAAGATGTTACATGCCGTCGCGCGAGTCTCCACAAGAACCAATAAGGGTACGTGGGAAACGTACGCTTGACGCATTGCCAATAGTATCTGATATTCGTTTGGTGGCGTCAACAGGCGACCTGCAAGGCAACATCCTGCTCACGTTCGTGCACATGATGGATCCGTATGAAGTGCCTCGATTGCTGTCGGAAGGACTTCTGTCGGTGTTGTTCCAGATGCTCCAGTCGGAGGAAGTCTTCCCTCGCTGTGCGGCCGCTCACGCTGTCAAGCACCTCGTGCCTCCGACGTACGCGCCTGACGTGACTATCGACGTCCCGCCGTATCTCGTCGACGACCACGAGGAGCTGCTCGCGAACTCGTCACTGTCCGACCTGCAGTTCCTCGTCAAGGGCCACATCGCTCCTATCAACGCCCACAAAGTCGTGCTGTTCTTCCGGAACTCGTACTTCAAGAATATGGTGAGAGTGAGTGCGATTTCAAAACAACCTCGAAGCTGGAGAATGTGACTAACCTGTCTGTATCAACAGTTCGGCACTGCCACGAGCCAGAAGGGTATGATCGAGATCGACAACTGCAGCTACGAAGTGTTCTCGCTTCTGCTCCGCTTCCTGGTACGTGAGACCTCCTCTTGATGAGACCGTAGCCTGCAATTCACTGACTCGATTCCTGCGTGTGTATCCCAACAGTACACGGGCAAGGTCCACATCACCCCCGACATTGCCCAGGAACTGCTGCGAGCGTCGTCGTTCTACCACGTGTTCGAGCTGCAGAAGCGAGCGGAGGAGTTCCTCGCCGGAGAGATCCGCGTGGACAACGTCGTGGATCTGCTCACGCTGGCGGAAGAGTGTCGCGCCGTGGACCTCAAGCGCAACTGCGTGCCGTTCCTCATGCGCAACATTCACGAAGTCGTCGGCCTGGCGTCGTTCAGCGACCACAGAATACGCGCGAGCGAGGAGGTGCTCAAGGCGCTCGCCGGCATGCTCGGCCCCGAGTGGGAAGACAGCTTCACGAAGCTGATGCAGACCGAGGCCGACGCCGACGGCAAGAAGCAGAAGCGGCAGAAGCAGCAGGAGGCCGCCAATCGCATGATGCGGTCGCTGACAGCGTCCTCGCAGTTGGACAGCGGCGCGTACACGCCCACGTCGTTCCTGTCGCCGCTCGCGGCCTACTCGGCGGGCGGCCGCTCGAGCGGCTTCACGATGGCGACGACCATCACGGAGTCTCCCCAGCGTTTCAGCCAGTCCACTCCACACGACGTGGCTGCGCCTCTGCCATCAGCGTACGTGAAGCCGTTCGGCAACGCCGAGATGCTGTTCCATCGCGCGCGGCAGCTATCGGAAGATCTGTCGGAAGTGCTGTCGGAAGGTGTTTGTTAGCCTGGCTCAGCTCATTGAAGTGGGTGAAGGAAGAAGTAATGATACATGTTAAATGCGAGAATGGCCTACTGTCGGTACTG